>WSZQ02090645.1:0-13708 GCA_019419845.2 Weissflogia rhopalogaster | reverse complement strand
AGATTCTTAAATCTTCGGCAATATGTCAACACCCGTATCATTCTTCTAAATGTTGAAAATTTCTCCAACAAGTGTTCCTTGTCTGTTTGTACCGCATAAGTTGTAGTTTGTACAATATCTTGTAGACTTGTTACTGGAGAATTCAGCAAATTTTTTTCCTTTAGCCAGACTAGACCATACCACCACTGCTTGTTGTTTATTATTTGTCTGAGTTCTAGACCTCCAGAGACCAAGTCTGCTGGGTTATCCTGACTTTGTACATGGTGCCAATGAATTTCTCTTGACTGTCGATGAATTTGTGATACCCGATTTGCTACAAAGGTATCCCATTTTTTATTTCCGTTGATCCAGGATAAGATAATTGTTGAATCTGTCCATGCATGAATCGTTTGTACTGGACAGTGCAACCCTTTCCGTACTTTGTCCATAAGCTTGGCAATTAGATGTGCAGCACAGAGTTCTTGCAGTAGTGTTAGAACGGGTTTCCCATTATCGATTATTTTGGAGTATACGACTGCTCCGTAGGCATTTTCTGAGGCATCACAGAATCCTAATAATTCTATTTTCCCTGCGTAGTGTGTCCATCGGGATTTTTTAAATGATTCTACGTGATGTAATTGGGTGACGATATGTGTCCACTCCTTTTCGTGTTGTGGTGAGACATGATCATCCCAATGAATTCCCGACATGCATAATTGTTATATTAACAGCTTTACCTTTACTACAACTGGTGACAACCATCCCAGTTGGTCATATATTTTGGAAATGTCCGAGAGAATTATCTTTTTTGTAGGTCGATCTCTGTGCATCACAGGGAGTTTGAATTTGAATATGTCCTGGACTAGGTCCCAAACAATCCCTGTCAGTAATTTCCTGTCAGGGCAGGTGACTGCATAACTTGTTTGGTCTACAAATTCTTTTGGTAAATGGTCGAGTAGTTCTGCCTTGTTGCTACACCATTTTCGTAAATTAAATCCTCCCTTTTTAAGGATCCAAATAAGCTCGTTTTGTAATATCAGTGCTGCTGGTATATCTGCTGTTCTAGACAGTACATCGTCAACATACGTGTCATTGGTAATTATGTCTGGTTCGTCCTTACCTTCATCTATAGCTAATTGGTTTAGGGTTCGAATAGCCAAGTATGGTGCGGCTTTTGTTCCGTATGTAACTATTGTTAGTTGAAATTATTGCAGTTGGTGAGATGTATTGAACCTCCAGAGAATCCATTGATAGCATTGTTCATTCCTTGTTATCTTTATCTGTCGATACATTTTCTTTATGTCCGCCGAAAAAAATATCCGATGCTGCCTCCATCGAAGCAGGATATCTGTTATGTCATTTTGTAACTGCGGACCTGCGTACATTTCGCCATTCAAGCTAATGTTGTTTGAAGATCTGCAAGATGCGTCAAATACAACGCGTAGTTTTGTGGTTGTACTCTCAGTCTTGAACACTGCGGATATGTAGTATCCGAATTCTTGGAGTTGAGCATTCTTTATAAGTTCCATGTGGCCGAGATCAATGTATTTTTGTATGAATTTTGAGTATTCGTTTTTTAGTTCAGGATCCCTCAATAACTACTTTTCTAGTTGTATAAATCTGGCAACCGCTCGATCGCACGATTGGCCTATCGCCGGCGGTCGGTTCTTTTCATGTTTCGCGTTGTTGTTAATCGATATTGCTGTTCACATCTTTCTTCCTCTTGGGTTGGGGGCAGCTTGCTTGGTAGTTCCTCCAATTCCCAGAATCTCTCAATGGAAGGTGGGTCATCATTCTTTGTTATTAAACATACCAGTCCATGCATTGGTAAATGGTTATAACCGGAAACTATCCACTCAAATTCCGTCTTTTGTAACAGTAACCCATGATGTTTCTTCATACTTTCACATAGCAGCTGTCCATAGTACCTTATCCCAAGCAAAATATCTACTTTTCCTGGCCTGTAAAGTGTTGGATCTGCTAGTTGATATCGTGTTAATTGGTGGCTGACGTCTTCGGGTAGCGCTGTTGAAGGATGGTAGCCTGTAATTTTTGGTAGGATGTGAAGTTGAGTAGGTAATTGGAAGTCGTTTGATTACAACGGTGTAAGAATTACCTCTATTTTGGCTTTTGAGGTTTGACGGGCATTATCACCTATTACTGATACTCTGTTGTATGCCTTATGTCTTAGTAGTCCTAGAATTTGCACCATTTCTTCTGTTATAAAGGAGCTCTGAGAACATTGATCCAATAATATACGGACGGTTATTGGCGTGTTGTGATGGGAAATTGTTTTCATTAAGATCGTTGGAAGGAGGTCTTCTGTTTCCTCTACATCAATTGGGTAGGCGTTGCTTCGTTTTGGATACAGATGTTTTTTGGTAGGTGGTCCTCTTGATGCTCTATGCTGAGGTGGATAGCGCTAATCTCCATAACTATTACTTGCCCTATTGGCCACATGAAGTTGACTGTGGTGGGATCCATTACAATGCCTGCATCGTATTTGAGAAAAGCATGTCTGTGTATTGTAATGCTGTAGGCCAATTTTTACAAATTACTTTATCCTTTACAAGCTGGTTTCTTACGGATATGCTGTATGAACTGAAGGTAGGACACCGAAAGAGATCATGATAGGCACTTTTGCATAAAGTGCATGATCTTGTGTTAGTCAATCTTTGTTGTAGTGACGGTCGGCTTTGTTCGAGAGATAGAAACCGTCTTTCCAGGAACTGTAAAATATATTGTAGATTTGGTACCTCGTGTAGGTCTTCTAGCGACTGATCAAAAATCCCGCTGGTCTCGTCGTCCCATTTCCTCATTACTAATCTTCCTACCAATGGATCCCAGGATGTGGTATCATAACTTAAATTGTTGAGTACTTCAAGGCATTCTTTGGTCACATCGTGCAGGTTTCGAAGTTGATCGGGGGAGTTTGTTTTGCACAACGGTTGGTCCATGAGTGTGTCTGCCAACTGTGCTACGCGTAAGCGTCTGTTGCTGTATCGACGTTCTAGGGTTTCCCTTGCCATATTATAATTCGGACCGTTCATTGGGATATGGTGTATTAATTGAGCAGCTTCGCCTCGTACATATCCCTGTAGATACTCCAACTTCTCAATTTGGGATATTGCTGGGTTGTCATGGATAATTGTTTTGAATAGTTCCGAGAAGTTAATCCATTTATCGTAGCCTCCTGAATATAGTGGAACAGTTTTTTGTAGTACTTGTAGTTGTGGTCGCTCTAATGCTCCACCAGGTCTGGTTTGTAGGCATTCACACAGAGGGGCATCTGCATCTATTTTGTGCAGGAATAAATCGATAAAATCGATCTCCGTTGTTAGACTGCTGTTCTGACGTATCCCCGAATACCAGCTCTTTTCAAGTTCGCCCCAAATTGTAGACATGCGAGTTTTCCAAGTCACACTGGTGTTGACTTATTATTGACAATGTAAATATTTTCTGGATAACAGTATCAAGTTCTTGTGCAAGCTTTAACTGCACATTGTGGCGATTATCTGATTTCACATTTGCCGTGTTTCCGACTACATCGGCTGATGTGCATGACTTCGTCATAACGATTCCTCAATTTGCTGAAATAAACATCCTTGTGGTAAGGATGAGAGGGCTCTGCTACCTGAAGACATTCCTCGTGGCGTTTTACGGCTTGCTGCCACGCTGCATGTAAGTTTTCCAGAAGACCCTTCCTCTTACTTCTGGTTGTATTGGGTTATTTTAATTTCCCCGAAGATGGATGCAATTTTCTTACCGGTCGTTTCTTGTTGGTTCGTCAGACCATTTAGTTGATCCATCGTTGTTCGTCCCTCTGAGAGGGGTAAAAGATACGGCTGATGCGCTTTTGGGCGTTGCCACTCTGAAGATGACGTCACCACTTACTCTGTCAGCGGTTTGGGCTGCCCGGTAAGGGTATAAAGGCTGATATGGCGTCTCCGTAGAGCGCTCTCACTTTTTCTGTTAACGGCTGATGCGTCCGGCAAGGAGTGTCCGCCCCGGGTCGTAAATCCGGACGGGTGTTGAGGTGCGGCTGGTGCGCAGTTGGACGTTCCCACTATGGAGATAACGTCACCACTTGCTCTGTCAGCGGTCTGGGCCGCCCGGTAAGAGTATATAGACTGATGTCCTCGGAATGGCGAGATGATTATCCGTGGAGAGGCTGATGACCGCGGAGTGGCTGCTGTAACTGAGGTAACAATATGGTGCGAATGCTTCGCTGATTGGTGATGGCGAAAAACAGCATGGGGCGTAAATCCGTACCGCTTAATGTAGGTCTTCAGCTGAAAGCTGCGATGAAAAAATTACAGAGTCTATCAGAGAAAATCTGTCTCGACGTAAATCTTCCGCTGAAAGCTCCGGTATAAAATCACAGAGTCTATCAGAGAAAATCCGTCCCGAAGTAAATCTTCTGCTAAAAGCTCCGGTATTCAATTCCCAGAGACTGACAGAAAAAATCCGGTTCGAAGGACCATTGTGTACGCACACGCCGCTGACGATAGGCGCCGGTACGATAAAGAGCAGATCTTCTTGGGAAAGTATAGTAAAACTAATTCTTCTTCTTTTTGATAGTATTGACCTTTAATATGACTAATTACCTAGAAAATGAACTATATAGAGCTAATGACCATAGTAGTCCATGCTCTGTAAAATCAAACAAATCAAACAAAAACGTGCTTAAGCACGTTTATTCAGTTTTAGCGGTTTGACAAGACATCCAATATTTTATAGAACTTTTTTACCATTTTAATTGTACTTTCGGTATAAATACTACAAAAAACATCTGAAGGTTGGGTGCATCCCTTTTGCGTCCTGTTACGGTGTTTGTCGTAGAAAATGCATGGTGGTTTTATTGAGATATTCATGTCTTAATAATTGCATAAAATATGCCCGAGTAAAATTTCATATACATCCTTTATAAATTTTCACGAAAATTGTATATAAACCAATCTTAGATACAGCAACGATACATTAAAACAATGAGTTGCGAAAGTACGTTATTCTGAAACTTATTCAATTGTTTGTCCCATTTCTATAAATGTTTTGTACTCAGATTATTCCCTTAAATAACTGATGTTGTAGGGGAAGATATAAAGATGACATAGTTCACGAAATTGTCATTCTGCTCGCTTTATTCAAGACAATGGGAATTGTATACAATTATAATATTTTATGCTGACTGCAAGCAAACTCTGGCAGCCGTTGGTTGAGTATCTCAGGTGAATACAAAATGCTTTTGCTAACATACAATCGCTTTCTCAAGTGTTGTTTGGGTCCCTTTCTTTCTGCTTATTTTATCACGTTCCTAACTTTCAGGTTTTACATTATTTCGGAAATTTACTATTCTATTTCACCATATTGTAAACTTAATCATTAAATTAGGTAATGTTTAAAATTATTCAACCATCACTTTACGATGTCAAACTATTAACTATTCCTCCCTACATTTATGGCATCCTTTTCAACCCATAATAAGTTAATGGAAGTAGCAGTGAATTTCAGGAACGTAATAGCTTTTAACGTTGCATTTTCCCAACTTTAAAGAATCACTGATGATACTACTTCTTATTAGCATAAAATATGAGTACTTTTTATAAGCAATTTTCAGTTTGTGACATTTTCAAGCCAAAAAACAAGATAATTCAGACAGTGGATAATGTTGGTATTCAGGAGTAATGCATGATGCTTTTTATTCAAACTATTTGCAAGTATTTGTCCGCTTTTATGACACTGAATAATGTGATATGAGTTACGATATTTGCGCATGACGTTCCTTTGCCACGTCAAGTAGAAATTAAGTTAAGTGCTCTGAAAATTAAAGGCTATATAAAATCCAGCCAAGTATATAAAGACAAGAGAATGAGAATTGTAAAAGGTAATGAGCATTGTATTACTCTGCTTTTAATAGCCAGTGGAGTCAAGAGTTGAAAATAGAAGAAAAAACTTTCAACATCTTGCTTTGGCACTTTCACATTTTACGCCATGCAAACTTTCCTCGATGTCAACTGTAATTTATTATTAATTTCTAAGTTTCCGGAAAATGCGTGAGTTTAAGCATATTGTATGTTTTTCTTTGTCATCATGACAAACAAGTTGTTTGCAAACTAAACTCCTTTTCATGTGTTAAGGGAAAAAATAAAACAAGTGGAACACTTTCCACTGAATTCGGTTAGTACGTTTTCAAAGGTTGCTTACACAAGGCTACAAAAAGTTGGAAAATATTTACCAAAACATATTGATGGGAACTTGCTAGCAATTTGCCCGGCGCCTCCACCAAATCCCGCCATGGAAAACGTGGCGGTGAATTTATGAAATTGCATATTAAATTTTATTGAGCGAAATACACCTGTTTTGTTTGGTTTTTTGCATTCGCAATCTACTGCGTTTCACGCAAATTTTATTAATATAGGTTCCAGGTTTGCCAGGCGTAATAATGCTAACGTCAGCCAGCTTCACGTGGCGACTGATAAACGAGACAAGTTTAAGCGCTTGAAATATGCGGGAAACTTTTTTCCCTACAACGCACGCCCGACAACACTTCAACTCGTTTTTACCTGGATAATTCGAGCTGAGCGCTATGGGAAAGCGTGTTGTCCTTGACATTTCAGCGTTGTGAAAAAGGTTACCCATTCTTGAATTGCACCCTCGCAGGCAATAAATACTCGTTGAAATAACGCCTCTCCAAATAAACATATGTTTATACGGTGAAGTTTAGCGGGATAATAAAGCAGGACATAGTAAATTATGTTTAACTTGAGTGTGGTTTTATCGAGCATAAAGTTTTTATGTTAAATGATCCTTGTTTTTGACATGCTTCACTTATTTTCAGATCTATCATATTTTCTATTAGGAGCCACATTTTTTTTCTTTGTATGTTGATCGTTTGTAGGTACAAGCAATGACATGTATATTATATTGCTATTATATTTATTTTTGAAGCTTATTCAATTGTTTGTTCCAGTTATATTCAGAGGAATAAAACTTGATGTTGTTGAGGAAGATTAAAGTATAACATGATTCATGAATTTCGTAGATTTTTCTGGATGTATCGAAATAAATCAGAATTCTATAATATTGTATGCTTATTGCAAGAAAGCTCTAGGTTTAGTTGATCGTTGTATGAAGTTTCTCTTCGAATTCGTTGATTTGCTCGACGTTAGAAGATGAAAAGATACCAAATGAAGATATGCATAGTTCTAGAAATTCTATTCTGTCAGCTAATGCGGAATACGCGAGTCGAAACTCACTTATATCCACTCTCACAATTGGAGTTAAAAACTCTAGATGTACATTCTATATAAGCGTTATATCGCCATGAATTTTGGAAGATCTTATCGTCAGGGTGATACAACGAATTTAAAGTGATGAACACGTTTTCGATATGTCCAAGCCGACTAGTGTTTTTCAACAGAAAAGAATTAAACATTATTCTTATTTGTAGTAGGAGAAATTCTGAAGTAAAAAAATGTTAAAGGCGAAAAGAAGATTTAAACATCGAACACGCAAACTTGAAAGGCGCGTTTTTACCATGCCAAACTGACCTCACTTTTTAAATCCTAAGCAATAGAAGAAATAACTACTTTTCAAAGCCCTGTTTACGGACAGCGTAAAGAGTGTTACGTTATCCCGACTGTGTATTTGTAGTTTCTAGAATTAAATAATCCCCTAAAATCCTCTAACGCAACATCAACTTGTGAATTAACGCCGATCTTTTATTTTAGAAAGATTCGTGGACAACCCATCCGATGAAAATTGTAGATGTTCAAGAAACATATAGATGTTTCGAGGGTAAAAATGTGACTACTTGTATTTATATAAAATTCCTACAGACTAAGTTCCCTTCTTCCGAGCACCAAATAAAGCATTGTATAATTTTAATATTTTTATCGGACAAAGTAAAATTAGATTGACTAAATACACTATCAATAAGTCTATATGTGTGAAAATAACTTCCGTTCTTTGCTTTGTTGCAATTTTAGTTGTACTGTTTGTTTGTGAGAATAAATGTCTCAAACAAATATGCACAGCTTGTTGAATTATTTTTAATTGTTATGATTGAATATATTGGGATATAAATATATCCTATGTGATGGTTGCATATTTTCAATATTAGTTCTTCCTGCCGACATTATGGGCGCTGCTTAATCCAAACAAACCGGAGGGACTAGTGCGTCTTATATGATCTGTGAGCATACTAATCCTGGGACACCACCCACAACCATACCACGAAGCAAACCCTGGCTCTCTCTTTCTCTTGCCCACAGGATACCTCTCTCCTCGTAACTACACACAGATATAGCTGAGCACATTTTCCGTTACTTCGCTTGAGACGACATTCCTTAGCTTAAGGCGCCAACGAGTCGTGCAACCCGGGACCGTCTTGTACCTCTATGATATCTTTATTATCCACTTGACGACCCAGAGTTCACAAATATGTAAATCATATGTCGTGCAGACTAAACAACTCGAAATTCTTTCACAAAATACTGATAATAGACACAAAACAGAGGATAATTCTATCACTGTTTTTGATAAATCTGAGTATTTAGAAAATATATCGTATTTAACACATAAACTTAAAGCAATAGGACTGTCAACTGATCCAATCACTAAATACCAAAAAAATATCAAAAAAATGTGAAAAATTAACAAATAAGCAAGATTACCGACGGCCACACAATTAATACCTTTATTTGCCAATATTTTTATTTTTAGATATGTTGTGTGCGTGATTATTTTTCATATTCTTGTAATATTGGTGATACGAATGGTTTGAAATTTTAATTATCGTGTGAATTTTGATTGAATGTTTATCATATTCGTGTGTTTACAGTTTTCACATCTAAATCAAGGGTAGTAGTTGCCATTTTCATATTTATGTTTTAAATAGTTGTCTGCTTGGTAGTTTGTCTCCCTATCCCCACGTGTAGAATTGTGTATAGTAGGAATGTTGTAAACTTGTTTAGGTTTTTGGAAAAATATACTCATTTTTGAGCATAACTTGGTAGACTTAGGTTGGACCAGAATTTGTAATTCGAAATTAACCTCGCACGTTAAACTACCCCAATTCTTCGTCGTGTTGCTAAGTGTTTCACGAAGCAACATTCCACATCAAGTAAAAGGCTCCGATTCTGAAGAACGTCATGCACCACAACACATAAATTTCACCAGTTCCCTACCTAAGATGGAATCTCTACACGCATTGCTACATAGATTAGTTTCTATTCGTCTATCCTAAGATATAATAATTAATAATTAAATACCATTAGAGCAATTGAAAGCCGAAGTTGAGTGAGTGTCCGTTGAACAAAATGCTAATTCGGGTACACCTCAGACTATCCAACTCGTCAAAGATTTCCCATTGCTCAGAATTAACAGATCAAATACTAACAGCAGATTAACACTAAACGAGTAATGAATGACAATGCACAAGTTGTGCTAAATGTCCAACTACATTTACTTATTCGCTTCTCCCTATCATTGAATATATTCAAGTAATTGCGCAAAGAGACCGTACAGCGGGTGTAGTGCCAGAAATATATAATTGCACTTTGTAATTCTTTACCTAGTTGGTACCTGATGATGGCAAATCCTAAAATTTACAATGTACGAAGGAATAAATCCTTTGAACCTCCTTATACCAGCGTTGTGACCGTGTACTATATGTTTTTTTCTTAATAAATATCAAGTTACTAGATAGCATATTTGTCGCGTGAACGGGGACGTAATCATGCAAGCGGGATTATTTTTGTTTTGCGGCGAAATCATTTTATGTTTATGTGCACGTCTGGCCCGTGTTGAGAAGAATAAAGTGTTTGTTTGATGATTATGCATCACGGACAGAATGATTAGATTAAGTTTAAGTGAGGCGGCTTAAATTTTCTTGTCTCTATCGATAGTGGTAAAAGAGTAAAATTAGTACGTTCTTGGTCTTTTTTCACATAATTTCAGAAACGGGTAGTTTCGCGTTCCTGCAGTAAAATAAAAGGCTCCAGGTGGAAAAACACAATCTAGACCGCTAGGGGCTGATGTCGTGTGAAGTACGGTCACGAATGCCAGGAACGGCGGTGTTAATGCTCAATTTGGCATCATTCATAGTGACTAAACGATATAATAATATGTGGGATTTTATTGTACCACAATATATTTAACAAAAGATATAGAAATGAAGGAAATAGAAATGATGAAGATCCTGTGAGGCAGCAGGGCTGCCTAAACGGCTGGCGCTGGTCGTCTGGGCAGATAGTGGATAACGTCGGAATCGCAGATGACGAAGGCCGGTAGCGAACTCGATGGCGAAATCGCTGGTGGCTGCTGGTGGCGTCGGAGTAGACGGTGGAGACGGTCAGTGAGGGACACGGTGAGGACTCTCGGTGACGGCGAACCCTCTGGTGGCGGAAGCTGGTGTCGGGCTCGCTGATGGTGGACTTCTGTGTCGAACTGACTCGGACTGACCGAGTGAAAATAGAGACGAAATGTCGACTATATATATGCAGGTGAAATCTCGCTGTGCCGTGTCGATTTTGACGTGTCAGCTCGATACTGATGAAGTGCTGATTAAGGTTTGTTGATGCGGATGGTTATTGAGGTTCGTTGATGTTAATTCTTGTTTGTGCGGCAATGGATTGATCGGCACAAATATCCCAGCTTATTTTTTCGCGGCAAGGAATCGGCTCACTACCCACACTTCGTGAAACACTGTTTTATAAAACTGTGCTTTGTGACTGTGAGAGTTCATCCATCGTGTCCTGCTAACTTTCCAGGCTATCAACTTTATATGTATTGACACACATTTTTGTATTTATTTTGAGTAATATGTGTGATAGTTAAAACTAAAATGGGAGCACGATGCAATCCCTTAGGGTCCCAAGTGTATTAAAATGGCAGAAATAAATATGGTTCTTAAAATTTAACATCTTACCCATTTTATGCAAGACTTTGAGAAACATTGAGTAATATGTATAAAATAATATATTGTGTAACGACCAAGTTTACGAGTACAAATTGTGGCCTGAGCCGAAGGCGAGTGCTACAAGTCATACGAGTAAACAATGTGCATTGCATAATAGTTGTACGCTATATAAAACTATACAACGCCGACCTCATCTATGAAACTACTATGATCCCATTATATAGCTTGCTACGACATCTAACGGTACTGTAATGAGTAGACGTATATAAATATTATAAAATAGGAGTAGAAACAATAATTTATGGTTTATATAAAGTGCATAATATAATGTTTATATTTTTTATCTGCTTCAGTCTTTTGGTTGCTATAGATGCTATTTTATTAATTGAATTGTTTTTTGTCAATTTAATTTTAGTTTTTGGATTAATTCGATGTTTTAAAAAACAATGAATTAGATAGAACATGGTTACGCAATATATTATATAATTATTGATTTTTGGATCTATTATACTTTTAATAAATATTTACAGTACCAAACTATTTTTGTATTTCTCACATTTATATATAATTTAAATGTAGCTGAAAATTCATGTTTGTTCCATGTTTACATATTTTCCAAAAATATCAGATATGGTATGGGAAGATTCCCTAATTACATCTATCACGAAATCGGTATTATGGCACCCATTTGATCACATTATAAGTCGATGCGAACGCAATTGTTAAAGTAAACTAAGTTTAGGTAATTAAAATGCATTTCTGTTTCATTTTTTATTGGGTTTAAGATAAAAGCATTATATAATACAATTATTTATCATTATTTTTAATGGTATTTAATGTGATCATCAAATAGTTTAAATCATTTACAAATTGCGAAAATTGGGAATGTTTTAGAAACCAGGGAAATAAAAATATGCAAAAAGAGTAGAAAAAAGTAGTACAACTCGCATGGAATGCTCATATTTCTCGAGTTCTGGTTCTAAAAGATAGCGGAGTTCTAGCAAACCAATTAGATAATGATTTCATAGTTCTATCATAGCTGCAAGCGTGGCTTTCGCAGTTGGCACAACAGCTTGCGCGGTATGCGCAAAGCGTGGCGCCTGGGTCGTTGGCGTCCCAAATTAACAGTTTTAATTATTATTATCACACCTAATCGATATCTTTATAAATTTAAAGACTTTTTGTTTCGGATCCACGAGTTGATAATTTCATATAACACCACTTAAGTGTGAATACATGATATACAAAATATACGCTTGGGTAGTGGTTTGGTGACTAAAATCGTATTAATTTGTACAAAAAATAAATTGACGTGAATGTAGGTCGTGATCCCTCCCGGATGATCTCGTAGCCACCTACGGGATGTGTTTACTAAATATCTAACCCACAATCAGAATTCGCAATAACGTGCTATCTCGTCGGAGCAAGCACTTATCCTATGTAATGTCACTTTAATGTCGCTAAACGGCCGATAGTTACTAAAATAATTCATCATTAAAAACGTAATTCCAGTCCTAATATTATCAAAGAACTGTGTGGCATTAAAAACGGCAAAGGAAAATAAAAAGCTTTTTGTTAATATCTTGAAAACTAAGCACTATTAGATAAGGTTTAACAGTTTAATATGTATACTCACTTTGTTTAAAGAAATTACTGCCAACTAGACCAACTCTACTTACATTTAAATTAATCGACTTGAGACACGTTAATTACTATTGTTTTTCTGTAAAAGCATTAACATTAACACAATATAATTGTTTGGAGTTGTTTAGAAAATGATTCCACTGTAGTATGTCAAATAATTCTAAGATATTTCGTGCTGTGGCAATTATCGGTAAATTATTGTTGATGAAAAAAGGTTTAATAATATGTACATTGGCCTCATTTTATCATAGACAAAAAAGACTATCACATAAAATGCCTATCCTATTCGAAGTAATACTTGTATGCACGCTTGACTTACGGGGACATTTGGGATGGAGTCGAATTTATGTGGCATGTATCTCTGAACCTAACAATCCTATTTTTTTCGATTTATTTTAGCTTCTTATAACTCTATAGACTAAAGACAGAATAGACAAAACTTTTAAAAGTATTCTGAAAAATAGAATTCACATCCACACAATTAATAAAATCCCCTCGACTCAATTTGGATTCAATCCCAACAACTCAACTATACATCCCAGTTTTATACTAACCAACAACCTGCAAACGGCGCATCTACATAAGATTCATTCAGCAATAGTATTTCTGGATATAAAGAAAGCCTTTAATAGTGTATGGCACGAAGGACACTTTTCAAAATAAACACACTAAATATCCCTCTGTACCTTATCAAGTGTATAAGCTCCTTTCTTAATAATCGGTCTTCTAAAGTCAGAGTGAAAAATGTATACACATCTCCGTACAATATATATTGTTTTGATATTCGCAACACTCAGAACAACACTTCATACATATTACAATATGCGGACGATACAGCACTAGTAACACACGGCCCGAAAATGGAAACTTGCATAAACCAACTACAGGCCTTCACAGACACCATCAACGATTGGTTTAAGAAATGGCACCTAAATATTAACCCAATTAAATGTCATCTGTTTATACCATATCCTTAAGATAACACCGGCGACTTCCAACCTCAGCATAGACAACGTAATCATACATGCGGAAAAAACCGTTATAAATCTGGGTATTGAATTTGACAACAAAATCACATTTACAAAATAGGCCACGCACATGAAAACTCAGGTCAAGATAAGAGCAATGCATTTTCGAACTCTAACCTATGGAAAAGAAGGTATT
>WSZQ02090633.1:0-57995 GCA_019419845.2 Weissflogia rhopalogaster | reverse complement strand
TATAAGTTGAACTAAATATTACTAAATATTTTTTGGCAAGATTTTTTAGATTTACATATTTTTTACTATCCAATTGCCTATAAAAATTACACAAATTATCTTTCTCTTCTCGATATTTATCATGCAATAATTAATCTAGTAATAATAATAATAATAATAAGGATGGGAAATAATCAAATTTGCTTTCAGCAAGATTTGTGGAAAAAAGAAGTAATTTCATGTTAAAGGCTTTTAATTTCTGCATTTAAACATAAGCAAATATTTTTTTCCTTGTAAACTTGTGTTGAATTCGTTTAAATATGTGAGGATGTCTAGAGAGAAAGCCAAATCACAAAGCCAATTTGGATCCGCGCAGGTAAAAATTGAAAAATTACTCGCGGGTCGCATAAATTCGTTACGCGGGCCGGATGTGGCCCGCGGGCCGTATGTTGGCCATACCTGTCGTAACCCAACTGAAATATTGTAACGAAAATGATTGCTGTTTGTAATTGCGCTGCGCTGCGCACTTAGGATGCGTTCCTACGATCCTCGGGCAGGCTCCGCGCCGTGTAAGGATCTGAACTGGCTGCTGAACTTTTTCGCTTCTGCTGAACGCTTTTTCGGTCGCCATTGCGATTGGCATAACCCATACTGGTCCGTTTCCTGGTCACACAACGTAAAAGGAACTTTTGGAAACTGGTCATTCCTGGCACTAGAAAACTACCACGCCTCCATTTTGGCATTACTCGATTAATGTCAGTTGTGTTATTTGTTTATATTTGCGGGTGTCTCCTTTTGTCTTCTATTCACCTACCAAGTACACTCGTATGTCTCCATCATCTACATCTCAATCGCCGACGGGTAGGCAACCACACCGTCACGCAGCGTTCTTGTTCAATATAAACTGAAACCTAACGAAATTTATCACTTATACTCAAAATGCTCTCAAAATTAATCAATAGCAAAGGTATTCCATAGTTATTTACATCATTTATACAATTACATCTCATCTTGTTATGACAAATTTAGTAACTTCTAAATATATTCAAATAGAAGGGTTGCGTTAAGATCATATTAAAAGGATTAACTATTAAAGCAATTTCAAGCTATTCGCTAGAGTGCAACGCTAAAAGCAAATGAAATGCAAGGTCATAAAGAAGGGTAACATATAGCACATTCAATAAACTTATTAAGCAAAGACGTTTTTATTAAATTCTTTCACCGCCTTTAATACAAAACTTCCTGATCACAGCACGTACTTAAGCCCTACTATCATAGCATAATAAAAATTCAACACGATTTTACCATATCTCGCAGGAAAATTTCCGTATCATAATTTTCTTCTGCTTGACGTAAAACAATGTTTTAATAATTAAACTATTTCAGATTTGGATTAAATCGCGCTCAAAAAATTATATAACCGCTGTAAACGCAATAAATTACAAACTTAATTAATACGAACATCATGCGAACGCCTACTTTAATTTGCACGATGTTGCTTTAAACATTAACGAGGATTAAATATTTTATAATTTCCGTGAGGTTTATATTGATTAACTAATCATCTATGTAAACCTTATTTGGCTGTAAAAGTTGCAAGTTGCAATTTTTCCAGGATGAAATTTGTCAGTTCCAAATTGTTGCCACCCAGTTTGTGAAATTACCGGTACGTGGGTTACAAGTAAAAGGTTGAGTACAATCTGTCTTAAACGTGTTTAACTAGCAAAAGCGCGGGGCAGTGCTTAATCTTGGTACTGCAACGAATACCTACGAAAGCACTAGCGGATAAATACTGTAATTATCGTAAATGAAGACATTGCGTGGTCATGTTATTAAATTTTATTGGATTACTCGATTTATCGGATAAAAACGTTTATTTTTATCAGCCGATGATTGTTATAATAACCCAATATTTTATGAGGACACACAGAAACTATCTGAAATAATACCCTGTGAGATTCATCCCGATCGGAGCCAGTCAAAAATAGGCCAAAAATTGTAAAATCAATATATCTCGAGAACTATATGAGCTACAAACCCAATATTTTGTGCGGACATATGATTTCTACATAATCAGGCAAAACTGGCTCTTGGAAATTCCGTGAGACACGCTTTCCCAATTACGATTATTAACGATTGCATTATCGTCACCAACTATCGTGGAATAAAGGGACCGACCGCCGCGCAGTTGGCGCAATGAGAACGAAGAGCATAAAAATGAAAATCATTGATATTGATGGCACATTGAAGTGATTGACACTGATTGATGAATTGATTGATGTGATCAATGGGGTGCTTCATTTGGTAACATTTACAAAGTTGTTTTATATAAAAACATGAAATATTAACTCTTGCAGTTTATAGTTTTTGGTGTAATAAAACACTTTATAGCAGATATAATTAGTGAAATGTAATTTGTGAGGGTAATTAAAATATGAAGCACTTCCGTGTTCATTATAATCATTAAAATCAATAAAGAGTTATTACTTGATATTTCCTTAACGTTTAATTAGGCCATCATCAATGGTTCGTATTTTTGTTTAGCAAATTGTTGAAATATAATTTTTTTATTTTTTATTTATTCTACAACCCTTTCTACCACATAGTGTAAGTGTAAGGGATTAGTAACTTTCACCCGGCCCGATCCGGTCTCGCTTCTGATGGTACTGCTCTGAACTATTGTACATATGTTTTTTTTTTCCGGGGACCGTTGCAAGCAAATAGCCCAACCTTCGTTCGCGTTTTTACCGCGAAATCATGAGTTCGCGGACGGCGCCGCAGCTGCTTGTTGAGTGGGGAGACCAAGTGGTCACCCATCCAATGCCTAGCTACGTCCGCCGTTGCTTAACTGCAGTGATATAACGAGCCCTGAGCTCCACAACGCGCCTGAAATATAAATATTCGATTTAAATATGGTTTCTTTTGGTAGTTTTAGTTTTGCCTAAAATTCGCAATAATCGCTAATAATGTTGATTCTGTCAGGTTGTTCAGGAGTTTTATCGACGGACAAATTGCCGAACCTCGCCACTGAAGTTTTCTGTTCAAATTGTTGTGTAAATATAATTTAATTTACACAACGTGTCTTTTTGGAGAACCACAACATCATCAAACTGAGTCCCAACCAGTAACTAGGACGTTACAACAATATGTATGGGTATAAATTTGTTCATATTAGAAATTATTATTTTATTGACAAATTGTATATCAATTAATCAGTCTAAATTCCGAAAGGCAAGGATTCGATAACACGCCTATACTGTACAATCATCGTTCGATATCTTGCTTATCGATAGCTTCGCCGCCAGCGACATCTATCGGTGGATAGTCTTCCAATATGTTTCCCTAGACTCAAAACAATTGATTCGATCCCTCCTTTCAATCTAATCAAAGTTTCCTGTGAAAAAAATCACTTGAACAAACTATCGTTAATAAAATTTTACATACTTTTATCTTTAGAACTATTTGTTCACACCAAAAAAATATATAAGCGCAAACATCTTATGTACGTACGTTTCACTGCGTATTAAACTACCAGCCATAAGTAAAATCCTGCTGTCCTGCATGTCTCCCTACAAAGATCCAACAATTCAACAAGCATATGTTGTGGTACACTTTAATAGTATTCCGCACTGCAGCGATGTGATCTGATCAATGTAATTCTATTGTTGAGTGAGTTAATTATTCAGTGGCATCATATGTTTATCGGCTGTGTCGATCTAAAACGCATGCAGTTTTAGATAAAGCGTGCGCGATAGAAGTGGTCACGAGAGGGTGGGTGGATGCGGATGACGTTCGAAGTTGATGATGCACTCTCCTGCAGGATGACGCACACCCGATGGCGTCTGGTGTGTTGAATGCATTGGCATGCGTGATAGCCAGGAAGATTGGCCCCGCAGGGGGAATATACGCACCCTGCCGAAGCAACGCGTTAATTACGCATTACGGGCAATCGTACCAATTACTTCCACGCCACCCTAATCCATCCAACAAGGCACACTTCAACAAATGCAAAGTGTTATAGCGTTTTGTGTGCATTATGGTCTTTTTTACGATGCATTTAAAATTGGAGATAAATTCGACGTGGCATATGCTGCCACTTATAATGTTGCATTCATTTGAATATATTTGAATCGTTCATTAAATATTCATTGAAATGACCACAAATTGCGATGGTTTTCGTATGTTTTTCCCCGTTCTGGTTAGTTTACCAGTTTACAAAGCCTTCGTAGGAACAGTAAAATAAATAATGGAAGATAATAAATGGTTTTTAGATGGCGACTGATATCGCAAATATTACAAGTACATCCCCGATTGTTTGGTGTCAAAGTATCATTGTCGAATTTATTTATATTCTGTTCGAGAATTGACCCTATTGATGTGGTGGACAATAGGTGAGCGGACACTCAATAGCCGATCGTAAACAGAATGCCCCCAAATGCAGTCACCCTCAAAAGGTTCTATTGTTACTTCCGCATCTTTCGGTTTCATCTTGTATATTTCATCTTTTAAGCGGAAATACTGAATTTATATAAGAGGCTTGTAGTCATGATAGTTAAGTTCCACTGTGGTTAGTTTCACAATATGTTAACTAACAAATAAGTGGTGTTAGGTTGGAATATATTGTCCTATGATCCATAATCCATTGGCCACTGTTTGTACTCAGATACAATGGGAAGCTAACAAGATTTGTTTATGTGATTACAAATTACAACGAATCTGCGTTAAATTTTGATGTTGGGTGGAAGGAAAGTGATGGGGCTGGCCACCAAAAGTTTGTAAAATGATAAAAATACAAAGTTAGAGGAGCATTTTGCAAATAAAAATCTTTTGAACTCATATAGAAATTGTACAAAGGAATTATTAAAATTTGTTGTAAACCACATTGAAATTCGTAATAATAATTGCCCAGTGGATAGAGCGTTTGTTTATATCGAAGGCATTCGGGGTTCGAGTCTCAGGGGGTAGACAATTATCAATTACCCAACACATACACATGCACACACTGACACATACACACACCAACACTTTTAATCGACTTTTTAGGGCACTTGCACCGACTAAAAAATATAGGGCTCGCAAAATTTTTATTTCTTTTTCTTTTTATTTTATTTTTTTTACTTCACAGCTGTAAACTGCAAACTCCAAGTTATGTTTATTTTCGCCAAAATATACCAATAATCTTAAATAGTAGTAGACAACCTTTATTGGCACATTACTTCCCCCCCCCCCTCCAATACATACATTCATTATAATAAGTAACAAGTAAAACTTTTTGTTTTTTCAACAAAAAATAATCAAATCCGCTAAACTTCTTTTTCACTTTCACATAATCTTAAATATGCGCCCCATTTAGAAAATTGTCTCATCCTCCTCCGCTTCTTTTCCTTATTCATCTTCTTCGAAAAAAAATTTTATACAAAAGCCTGTTATCTAAAAATACTACACATTGCAATTTAAAAGAATTATCATGGAGACAGCAAATCCTCGAGAAACAAGCAGCGCAGATGACACTAGAACGAGTAAAACTAAATTAACTCTTGTAATTAACGTGCCGTGCCGCTTAATAATAATTAATAATTTAATATGTACCCTTCACGCTAAAAAAAACACCAACAGAATCAAGAATATGAAGTATTATAATTGAACGCATTCAGAGCCTATTAACTTGATCATTTTAAATGCCGAAATGACACGAAATACAGTATAATTTCTACTGTAATATAATCACCATTAAATGCATTGTTTGTCAATCAATTTAGGTATTATGTATTCTGCAAGCATTTAACTCCTGTTACATTCACGAAATGTACCCTGTTAATTACCCAGCCAATGAGAAGCAAAGAGAGCGATTTTTTACGACCAGCCGCTCGCAATTGAGTGAGTCATCCCTCGAAACTATCATTATTTCGGTTTGTCTGCCTGGCATTGTCGGCAATGACACAAAGCTTCATAACTTGTGACCTTGACACTAAAAAGCCAGAAAGAAGACTGATGGGAAGAAAAATTGGGACATGCCCATAAGCCCCAAACCACTATTGGGGTTATAAAGTTATAAAACCCAATAATAATACGAATTTCGGAGTTTGAAGTACACAATAAAAAGGACTGAATATTTTCAAAAACTGACCGCGCTATTAAAAGAGAGATTGCCCATCGCGCTCTCTTTCGCTACCACCCAGCATTGAACTCAACTTCATGGAGCTGCGGCGTCTCGGAACATTTGCGCTTCGTTCAGCGACTTTGTCATATCTTGTTTATTAAAAAGAGATAGGTGATGTTCCAACCTCTGAACCTGAGTTCAATTCCGGGTGGCAGCAAAAGAGAGCACGATGGACAGACGATCTCTTTTAATAGCGCAGTCAGGTAGAAAAACCAGGTTTGCAACACCCAGTGCGTATATTATTTTCTCGGTATTTCGGTGGGTCAACAGGGGCAATATACAGCCGAAGAACTTACAGTGTAAATATTACACAAGATTTCCTCGGGAGGGGCTTGAAATGGTTTGTAGTACGGTTGGTTAGGGACATCGACGTCGTCCGACATTAAATTGGAGTAATTGAAGAATTTAAGCTTAATTGACACACTGTCGCGAACGTAGGGAGAGGAAAACACTTTAAAGTGAGCGGAAATAACGACGTAATTTATGGTAAAATTTAATTTGGTTTGTTTTAAAAGCATATTTTAAACATGCAGCGAGCACATCATTGTGTTGTGATAGGCTTTTTAAACGTTTTCAACGTGGAAAAGATGAGCTTGTGGAGATGATGTAGAAACAAATGACTGTTGGTGAAACGCGAGCTTTTGTGAGCTATTGTCTGCTTTTATGTGCAGACAACCGCATGTTGTGGATGCACGCGTGGAACTCAATATGCCTATCGGATTTCCTATTATGTCTAGATTTATCCATTCTATAGAAGGGTACCTTCAACCTTTCAACGTTTCAACCCCACGATATACTGCCATGTTTAACTAATCGGTTTATAAATTTATCTACATTGTTTTATTTTATTTTTGTAGAATAGCATTAAATGTTAAAACGTAATAGCCATTTTCATAGTAATGAAAATTGAATACAAAAAAAGAAAGAAACATTAACAAGAACTTATTATTTCAGTCGTTTTTAATTAGTGTTTGCGGCGAATGTGTGTAAATAGCAGCGAATTACACGATTGTAATTCGCGTTATCGCAACGCGTCGCATCGGTCTCGCCCGTCTGCCGCCTCTCCTAGTTTCGGTGCCAACCTACCCAACTACTAAACTCTATGATGTCCTCTCATGTGCGTTAATTAACAGATAGGAAACGTCGGGCAATTTACGTGTGTACCAATAGCGCACGACGCGACGCTTTTCGCCGTTCATTCCGATTGTGAAATGTTTTGCGCCCGAGCGTGGATTACACATTTGCGAATGCACTTTATACAGGGTGCGCCAAACTATTACAAATTATTCAGCATATAAAGGATAGTCTATGTATACAAACTAGTTGACTTTCAACAGCGCGTTATAAATAGAAATATTTAACATTATACTTATTACAACAGTAAATTTGATATATTCACTTTTGGACTATCGAAAGGAAGGAGTAAAGTTTGGTGGCTTTGTGTTTCTTTGAGTGGTCGTGTTGTGTATACGAGTAATTTTGCGATTTTGAGATTCGGTTACCATCATACACGGGGCGCGCGTCTGCGAGCTGAGCGCTTTGTGCGCGCGCCAATTACAGACCTTTGGCGATAAACAGTGCGGATAATCTATCGCATTATCTCTTCTCTCTGGTCGCACTTTGCCGCGATTCACGTTTCTGCTCTGCGCTATAAATACAATCGCACAGATACGAACTTATATGTAGGCATGGATTTTCAGTGCATAGATAGATGCTGATCCCGTACGCGTCAGTTCTGGGTATTTGCTTGTTTTTGACAGTTTGTGTTTATGACAAAGGAAGACATTCTTATCATTATTATAAAGTGGTCTATTCAAATCATGATGATTGCAAGTGTCTTTTATTTCAATATGTTTCAATATCTACTATTTTTTCTATATTAAAGTAATAATAAAATATAGTTATAAATTCATCGACCTTCCTGGCATTTTACGTTTATTATTTTTGCCATATTTGTGTTATTGTATGACTAGTTGCAAATGACGCATAGCCTAGGGATGTCAACTTTTCCAGAAGTATCGATACTTTTAATACTTCGATACTTTCCATTCACAAGATTCGAAGAACAGTATCGATACTTATTGGTATCGAAAATATTCATTCGTGCCATCTGTTAATATATTTTGAAATAATTTTTTACTCGTTACAGTAATCTTCCAGTATATTATCGACCCCATTTTTCTGATATTACTACATTTTGAGAATGAAACATATCGCGGTAATTCCTAAGTAATAAAAAGAATGCTTGTAAAATTACAGATTGAGTAAATTCAGGTCAAACTAAGTTCTTATCAAAAAGTGGCAAAATTTAAATAAATTTGAGTTGTAGGGGAGTAACGATACTAATTGTAAGTAACAATACAATAAGTATTTTAAAAACAGGATCAAGAATCGAAATTCGCTCAGAGAACGTTTACCATCCTAATTGGTGGTTGTGTTTAACAGATGGGGCATGTCAAAAAGTAACGAAAATGACCGATTCGATACTATCGATAAGTATCGAAAATTACAGTGTCGATAAAAGCCGATAAGTATCGACACGTGGTATCGATACTTTTTTACATCCGCAGACTAAACTATCTCTTTTTAACTTGTTGATCCTTAAGTCCATGATAACGTTCATCAATTACTTATCCAAAAAGTATTCGCTTTATTAAATTGATAAATTCTTAAATTTTCTGATATTTCTAAAAATTATGTTTGACAAATGTCAAATATATAATATTTAACAAACATTTCACCTTTAACTTTTGTTACCACAAGGAAAATTAAATTAAATTAACTGCAATGTCAGATGAAATATGATTAACGATAAGTAAACGTAATTTAAAAGCAACTTACTAAGAACTAAACGAATAAAATTAGCAACCGAATTCCACATAAATTCATGTTTTACATCTTCCCCTGACACGCGGTTCTTGTAAATACAACCTTAAAATTGAAATTTATGCCCTGAGAGATGATGCCAAAGGCCCTGTAAATGATGCACAATGTAGCAAAGCACGAATCGACCATGCGCTACTTATATTTATGTAGCATGCTAATGCGCACCAATAATCAGCTCATAATTTAGCCAGACACACGTACGTGTATTCCCCATCGAAATAATAGGCTGATGTGCTGTTCGCGCCCTTCAACTCTACAACGAAACAATAAATTTAAACGATCAATGTTTGTACCTCCTGAATTGAATTCCAGCAAAACTGTTCCACTACATTTCATTTCACATTAAACGATTTTTACATATTTATTAAAATGACAGGTTACAACAAACTCTTACCCCCTAACATGTCCTAACCTCCCCTTAGAAAGGGTTCAGAGATTGACAGAGCTAATGAATCGGAAGTTTGTATATTTTTGCATGTTGTTATTATATTCCAACTTTTTTTGTATCACTTTGCAGTGGTTGACTGACTTTTTGCAAACCTTTTTTGCTCTGGTGGGTCTCGAGCCACTGCAGAGTCAACCTTTGTTATTTTGTTGGGTGCTTCAGGCATGAAGTCTTGTGGAAGTACCGTTCGATGATGGGAGTACCGATCGTGCGGTACGTGGTGCGGTATTAACACCTGGTTGGCAATTGCCGGTCGAGTGCGTTCGCGGGCGAGTCGCAGATAAAAAGGCGCATCGGTTCGAATCCGGTGGGTCCCGTGCGCGCGCGCCCCCTTAAACGACCTGGAGCCGCGCCACTCGACTGCATGTTATCTGTCAGTCGGTACAGAAGGGTCACGTGCCCGTCGCCGTGCCCCATCGGCCCTCGTGATGGATGCGACCATCCACCCGTGGGGGTCACGTGCGCATCCCTAATTTACTATTCAGCCTTGGCACAACTAGCAACTAAACAAGGGAGGTTTAGCGAGGACGATAATACCGTAAGTAGGAGGTATCTAACCACAAATTTAAACTTCATTAAATGTAATCATTGCATATTTAATAATCTTTTAAAATCATTTATAAATAAGTAACAATAGTTTTAGTGAATACTTATGTATGAATAAATTGATGGTAAATTTGGTATTGGTGCATTTTACCGATAGCTACTGATGTCAACTTTTCACCAAGTATTGATACTTTTTGGTATGGATACTTTTGAAACTTTGATCCTTTCGATGCCCAAATATCGAAGAAGAGTATCGATATTTATTGGTATCGAAAATACACCTTGGCGCCATCTGTTAATGTATTTTCAAATTATTTTTACGCGTTACGTAACGTTACTTGTTCCAAGCATTTTTTTCCTAGTTGCTTATGTAAGGGATAAAAATAAATTTTATGAATTTATTCAATGTCGCCCGTCCGGGGGGCTTAGTGGGTAACACATTGGCGTATAACGCCAGCGGACGAGGTTCAAGTCATCGGGACGGGCACCACATAGTGTGATAATTATTCACATACACACCCACACTACTTCAAACATTCAACTTCAAACAATCAACTTCAAACATTCAGACTTCACATATCAATCTACAGACATCTGTAACTTACTAGAAAAACTACAATCAACAACATTCACCAACAAGTCGCACCAACTACAAAAAATTGTGTAAAAAAACTTACATGTATGAATTGTAAACAAAAACAAACAACAAAAATAAATAGAACATAGGCACAAAAATCACAAAAACATATTTTCATCATCATTGCGTAAATTTTATATAATTTCAAATAAAAAATTAAATAATTCTTGCTTTTTTTAATACAATAACATTTCTTTAATATTCAGTTCATATAGTAATACATCAACGGAACATCGCAAGTCCTCAAAGCGCCACCTACTGGGTGCGACAAAGCAACGCAAACAATGCGTCCTTAAAACGACCTAAGCCGCCCCAAAAGTCCTCAACTCATCTCACTGCAGTTTCGTCTGGCCGCTTCTTTTTTTCACATCCAGCCTCTGCCGGATAAAACTTACCATGCATTTACATTCGACTTGGCATTCGCGATTGTATGCATTATGCTCACATATTGCTTTCCAATATAGTTGTAGTACGCTCTAGGGTGGTGTTTCGGACGCAGTGAGCGCACATCGAGTGGCTCTCTCCTTTCCATGCCTTAAACATCCGTTACAAAAGCACTCGAAAGTGGCCACATTTTGTGTAATACATATTCATGCATTGTTCGCGTCGGGAATATAAATTTTCGAATGGAAAAACTGTTAAAGTTGCTGATAGCTTGAATATGAAAGGAGAGACATTGTTGTGAACAAGTCGATTGGAAGATCATTAGGTGTGGTAATATTACAAATTGGCACTTCAGATTTTTCTATTATGGGGAAATGAAGAATTCTGTAATTAGAAAAAAATATCGCTTTTAAACTTATATCGGTTAAACGTAGAAACACAGTGAAACCTGCCGTATACGGAAAATCAGGGACCAACCATATATCCTGTTGTTGACATGTTTCCATATTTTACAAGTGAATATGATAAAGTATGGTGGAGGGGGAGAGGGAATAGTTTTATTATCAGCCAGGGGGGCAAAATGCAAAATAAATCAGTACGTATTGCGATAAAATCGATGAAATAAAAAACTACAAGATTCCAGGGAGGTCAGGAGCTTGTTTCACCATATATGGAGGTGCACATGATCTTATTGATACAGCAAATTTCAAATCATTTATGCACCTGGAAATTTTCTCTTTGGTCTTTGATTTTTTTGTTTTGGCTTCTTGATCGTCATTTGATGACCTGCGTATGTTGTAACCTGGTATATTTTTTGTCTTAATATGTCTTAATCACTTGTTACCTTAAAATATGTTGCAGACTTTGTTAAACATTGATATTAATATTTTCTTAATTGGGCTTACTGTATTTTACGTGTGCTAACTAGAATTGGGCTGAAACATCAAAAAGCAAATAAACACTGAGAACGGCTGAAATGAAAATCCTTAGGCGAATGAAAGAGGTGACCCTACGGGACCGTTTACGGAGTGACACCATAAGAGCTGAACTGGACGTAGAAGGCATAGTAGGACAAAGTAGGATAAGCATAGAAGAAGACAATGGAACGATCATGTCGACAGGGTGGCAAACAACAGGCTGGCAAAATGGGCAAAAACCAATCGCCCCGTCACCAAAAGACCGATAGGAAGACTACCGAAGAGGTGGAATCACGGAAGTCAACGTCGTGAGAAGAATTAAGTACCACAAATAGGCATGAGCCTACTGAAAAGGAAGAGGAGGAGCAGGAATATTTTACGCATTTTCTCATTATATTTTTAAATATGATTTTAAATATAAAATCTTTCCTATGACAAAAACTTTGATTTATACTACGTTATGCATATGCTTCATGCTAACAGCATAATCACGCCCGTAACCCCTCAAAAGTCCACCCTTCTGATTACACAATACAACATTGCATCAATAATCCGATGAACATCATCGAACATCACTGAACATCAATAGACATCAATGTGCACGTTTACACATGATATTTGATATCACCCGAAAGAATGGGAACGAATTTTTTGCTCTGGGGTTGACTTCACAAAGCTGTTTAGCAAATAACAATCTAATGAAACTATATTGTAATAAATGCTTTATTCAATAATATATTTCATGTTTAAACGCCTTAAGTCTCTTATATTTGTGGCGGTTCATACCTTAATCAACATCCTCATCAACAAATCATATCTCATCAACAAACCTTAATCAACATCCACCGAAATCATAATCGAACCGAGACAATAGCTGCCGCTATTGAGAGTCCACCGTCACCGAAAGTCCTCACCGTCTCCTTCACCGGCCGTATCCATTGACTACTCCGACGACAGCAGCCGCCACCAGTGATTTCGCCACCGGCCTTCGTCATCGCCATTACGACGTCACATACGACTTGCCCCGACGGCCAGCCGTCCACGTCAGCCTGCTGCTTCCCTGGATCTCCACGCTAATCTTCTTCATTTCTATATCTTTTGTTACATATATTGTGGTACAAATAAATCCCGCATATTTAATCCTTAATTTATAAGAAATATGCATTTCTGTACTATATAAGCAAGAATCATTTTTAGAACGTGGGAAACTTTCGACGCAGGTGATTTTTCATTAATTAAAAGCTCATCCCCTTTTAAACACGTTTACCAATCCCTCCAAAAAGCACATTCTAATAATAAAAACATAAACGTGCTAAACATTTATCTCCGGAAATAACGCGTACGTTGTTGTAAGGTCACAAGTCACGCAAACCCTATGAGGCTATGAATGTGTTACCTTTTCTATTGAGGGTGAATTCTTCCAGGTAATCTAACCGTGTGAAACTAATGAACGATGACCAAACACGAAATCTATTAGTTCTGGCACGTGACCCACAAAGTTCAAAGCTTTGTTTCTGCCCTGCTTTCTGGCTTTCTCATTAATTAACTCATGAAGATAAACGTTCGTGGGAATGATTCTTATAGTGTTGTTCAGTTGCAAAATATCATGCAAATAAAGGTTGAATAAATATAGTTGCAATATATTATGAAATTTATAAATATATTTTAGATGTGATAATTTCTTATTGGAGGGTAAACCGCTTCCTAACGTAGCTGGTTACGGCGCCAGTCTCTTTGCCTTCTTCGTTATGAGTCTATCCCGAAAGCCCAAATCTCGAATTGCCCTTGTTGACTTTTCAAATACGGTTGACCGCACCTTCATTGTTAAGTTAATCGTTTACAACACCGAAAAAATACGCGCTGGGCGTTGCAAACCCCGTGTGACTACCTGGCCTGGATTACTATATTTTCCCCGCTACGTAAATTTCTAATATCTATCTAGATAATCTTCTCTGCTGCTTGATTCCGTAAAAATATGCATGCGTGATATTCGATGCGAGAGCGACAAGGCTGGACAATATTGTAACGAAAATGATTGCGGTTCAAAATTGCGGTCCTGCGCCGATCCTAAGGCGTTGCGCGCTGCGCAAGGATCAGGACTGTCAACTGAATCACACATGAGGTTATGTAGCAAAACCGTCGTTTCCAAACGAGACACCTAGAGCTCTTCGTCACCCCGGCACGCAGCGTTCTTGTTCAATATCTTGTTCCTGGCATGTCTTTCTTAGGGCTTGGAACATCATCAATCTCCTTTTAATATAGAAGATATGACAAAGAAATTACGAAAAATCACAAAGATGCGCGCCGGTGATGCGCTGGCGTTCAATGCCGGGTGATCGCGAAAAAGTGCGCAAGTCCCCTCATTTCATAGCGCGGTCAGTTTTTGGAAACATTCAGTCCTCTTTATTGCATACGTCAAACGAAATTTTCGTTTATGACGTACGGTTATGTAATTTACAACTTAACAGTTGACTAATTAATTTAGAACGGATTAAAATGGTTAGAAGGGATAATCTATATCCTTTTAATTATATTGGTCAGACAAGACCAGGCATAAACCTTCTATGTTGTAATATGTTGAAACAAATAAAATATAATATGATTTATACAATTATGTACACATTTTTTGTTTATTCATCAAATTTATTCAAATTCTAAACTTACAAACGAAGGTAGACACCACCATTGGCACATTTAAAGATTTTATCATTTACACGCAATCTGAATGCAATCGGCAATCGGGGTTGCGTGGTTTTTAATCTCCGAAAATCTGCACACCCTATGTGGTAAAAATGGAAGAGTGGGAAGCAAAGCAAAACGGAACTCGATACCAAATACAATCCAAACCATCGCCATCGGTTGCGTTTGGCATCGATGAGGTAGAAAAGTGGGTGATTTTCGTTGCTTTGCGATGGTTATCTCCGGTCGCATTGTCCCGATAAAGTTAACTTTCCAATGTTTCCCTATTTCCTCACCCAATAATCCCATTTAATTCAGCTACTATCACATATTCGGTGTGGTCACACGCATAATTTCCCCCGAAATCTGATTGAACTTGCAAAAGGTTCGGGCTCAAGTAGGAACGGAAAAAAATACCAAAACGGGAAGAATTAAAAAATATGTTTTTAGGGGTTTCCTTGATTCAGGAAGGAGGGTTTTTATTTGTTTGCTTTTTGTCTCATTCCCATACGTCCACTATAAGCGCTGGTATGCGGTATGCTCTATTGGGAGGCAAACAATTGGACAATTGACCGATACATGAATGAAACTTTGAATGAATGAAGATTTGATACGGCCAATAAATTATGTTGCACCCTAAGTAAATCTATTCTTATATGAAATCTAAAAAAATGTTTCCTTCATTAGTTAGAATTCATGCAAATATTTTTACTCTACATTTTTGTGTATTATATGTACTTTCTCTCTTTTTGTAGTAAAACTTCTATACGTCTGACTTGGGGAGTAAAGTGGAAAAGCGAATCGAATTTAGGCGGCATATACCTCAAAAACTAGCAATTTAGCAACAAAAAAAAACTAGCAAAAATTAGTGTGAATATTGTTACACCTTGAGAGTGAGGCATTTTTTCGTTCTTTTTAATTTAATCCTTTGAGGACAGTTTATTTATTTATTCCATGTTGAAAATGTTATTTGAATAGGTTAGGCTATACATTGAAAAATGGTTGTTGAGAACGGCGAGGCAAGTTAGAGCCCTATTTCATATTTATAGTCAAATTATCTATATTTAGTCTGCTTTAGTCTGCTTAAACCAAACAAACCGGCCAGAGTGGGACATCTTATATGATCTGTGTACTTCTCTTTTCAACAATTTGCATCGGACGAATCCTGTCCACGAATTCTGCTAAAAATAAAAGATTCGCGTTAATTCGCGGGTTGATGTTGCTGTTCGCAACAATGGGAGTAAACAAAATAAAGTTTAATGCATACCAAATTTCTATTTTACATTGGGAACAATTTCCGAGACCTCCAGAACATATTTTTAAAAATCGTTTTTCAAGTTGCAACATTTCATATTTTAGTAAAACGAAGTAAAAGTCTTTACGTATTACGTGTAGGCTTTCTTCGTTTTTCCAGATGCCAAAATGTTGATGTCGATCAGAGAGTTAGAAAGAGGCAAGCGCTGCAGCGCAAGTCGATGCAATACGCCCGTTCTCGAATCACTCAGAGCCCCTCATCAATTCGGGCATCTCACCATTCACCATAAATGAATCCTTGATAATCGTAGAGGGTGGCGTGCTGTACATTGACGTTGGCATTGGCGCGATGTTAGTATGTGTGCAATCACGCCAGACAGACATTACGGTGGCTATTAACCAGCAACCCTTATCAAGTGTGGGAACCTGTTAGATTAGTTGGAGGATCATTTACTTCCGCCTTCACAAGGTTAAGGGAGTGACGATCGATATAGGGATTTTCTTTAACGCTTTAATATACGGTGCGGAATATATTTAAGAATAAATTGTATTTTTCCATGTGTTTAATAATCTCAATTATTTTTAGTTCTTCCAATAGAATCAGCAAGGGTCATGCAAATATATATTTGGCATATAAATGCCTTGTTACTTGATTGTATGCTTACGCTTTTTCACGTGTTTGAGATTCTGATATGTTTTTTTTTCTTTTCAATTTTTAGCAATCGGCAGCGTCGTAGGAATACCTTCACGCTAATACACCGAAAGCAACCGCGAGCATGACTTCAAAAAAGTGTGCTCAATTTCCCCATAATATGCTAAACCCTGTGTAAAACGGAAAATGCATTGGCATATTCGGCAGGTTTCACTGAAAATTCCAAGCGCGAGTACTTAGGTACAGACTTTGTAAAATTAAATATTTCAAGTACCTTTTTCTTTAGCATAACACCTTCGAGTACCTATAAGACATGTATAATTACACTCATGATATATCAAGCTTTTTATAATATCGCATAAGAAATACGCGTTTTACGCCCTTTAATTCAGTCTCTTGTGATCAATTTACGAGATCGCACTTTTAATGGCCGCTTAAATCATAGCCGCAATTGCCGAGCGCAGCGGTTTTATTGTTTCTGCAAGCACCATCGTTTGCGTCCTTCGCACATAGTCACACATGCATACACACATTCACATATTCTTTCTTAAGCAGGCCTCGCGTTGTCCGACCGTCAGGATCATAAAAAACAATTTGCCGTTCTTTTCATCACCATCGCCGCCAACGTACTCGCAGCGGGAATTACACACATTATCGCCGTATTTAACGCACGAAAACGCATTTAAAACGTCGCAAACTTCGCGGCATAAATTACGCATCACCCCAAACACTTGCGGACACTAAATGGTCATAATATGCGCGGTAAATAAACACCACGCAAACTTGTAAATAATGCGTGCGCGCGCTGCGTTATCAACTGCACTAAACGGACGGGGCCGTAAAGAATAAGACGGTAGCAAATAATCGCGCTGATATGGCGACTTAAACGCCGTGCCGTTTAAGTAGGCACATTTCGATGATTTCGCGCCGGTGTCGGCCCCAAAGACGACGATTGCTATCAGTGCGCAATGAGCGTCGTTTTTAATTTCGCCGCAACCGACGCGACGCGACGCTTGATGAAATTACGAATACTGCGGCGCATTTAAATGCTAATTTTTAATTAATCGTTATTTATCCGGGCGCAGTCGTGTGCAGGGCAGCAGAAAAAAAAACGAGCAGTCGTAGAATGGCGTATTCAAATATGTATATGTGTGTGGATTGTGGAGACAGAACGGATTGGAAGTGTTGATGCCGCCACGATGGTGGTCCCCATCTCATTGCGCATAAAGATCCTTTCATTATTTCTTTATTACACGTGCGTGGCTTGGGACAAAACCCATCTAGTAAAGTATGATTGGATGTGTGTGTGTGTGTGTGTGCGGGAAAAAATGCAAGAAAAAGTACACCATTGAATCAGACTCTTCAAGTCCACAAGTGCACTTTCTCTTGTTTCACCCTTTTGTCTTGGTATAAATTTGAGTCAGAAGGGTTGGAGATAAACTTATTGTTCGTATGCAATGTTTTTGTCTTTGGTTGTTTTATAGTTTATCTTTTCTTAGCTCTTAAGTAGATTTAAACATATCTGCATTACGAATAGAAATACTTTAAATTTTATTAAATAAAGACATGTCACTTCATAACGATGTATCGATATTTATTCCTTCTGAATAAATTTTCTTTTGCATTGTTCATTTTAAACCAGGAAAATATACCTACATATATATACAAGCTATGCAAAAAATAACCAAATAAAAACGAAATATAAGCCGGACAGACGTTTCAAAGTAAATTAAAATTGACATCTGTAAGTTTCCAGTAATTAAACCTGCCATTTCTCGATTTACTCAAGATTTTCATAAACATTTCATACTAATTAGTCCTTGATCCTTCCACGGCGCCGATATTTGCGAAATTTATCGCCAATCGGGTTGAATGTATAGCTGCGTATACAGTTAACCTAATTAGGCATCCATACATTAATGAAGACATTAAGAAAAATTACGACACCGAAGTTGTCAAAAAGCACCCTTGCTCGAGAGCAAATCCGACGGCGCCGCTGAAAAAATCCAAGCGGCAATTAGCCCGCATATTAATTTGCAATTAAACGACTGCGTCTCTTTGCATAGCCACCGATAATGACTTCTTTCATTTCGCGATATGCATTGCGACGAATTACTGCGGCAGAGTAAGAAGAAAAAAAACCGGACACACATTTCTCGTGAAAAGTGCATGAAGAATTTCACATATTTGCATTAAGCGTTGGCGCTCGTTCCGAACACCAAAACAGTGCTATTTTTCCAACAATTCAACTATGCTAATAAATGCGACATGTGTATTGAAATATTTGCTGGTTAGTATTGCCATTATTGGTTTTTACGGCGCACATTAGAATCTTAGAAATGGGCATACATTTGCACGAGGAGAGCGCTTCATTCGCGCTATCTGCGCTGACGGCCGTTGAATTGAATTGGCGATTTCATTTCTCACGTGTTTCGCTTATCCGCGCATTTATTCACTCATTTACCTACGAGGAGTTTCGCTCTTATCGCGAAATTTACAGCGCCCATGAGCATTTAACGCAATGTTAACGTGAGCCGGCCCGATGTAGGTAATGCGATTACGCTCGCTAATTGCATACTTTTTATTTCCTTTCCCCTCTTGCGCTAAGCGCACGACCGGACTCGGATTCCCGACATTCAAATGTTCATTGCAATGTTTTTAAATATTTATCAAAATGGCTATAATGTTGTTGATTGAAATATTCAGGGTTTATAATGTTTTAACGAGTTTGTTTGTATCTACTTTGATACTAACTTTCTTTTTATGTTCTTAAGTTTATAATTTTTGCAGTTCCTCATGGAATAAATTAACTTTAATTATTGCGATGAACGAGATTAAGTCTTGATAGTGTGAGATTTTCCTATATTTTATTATTTGTAATATCAATTCAAACAGCGGCGGCTTGCCGCGTTGTGGGGCTGGGTACTCGTTAGATCACCGCAGTTGAGCTACGTCGGACACGTCTACACGTCTACTACGTCTACACGTTGGATGGGTGATCATTTAGTCTCCCCACTCAACAAGCGGCTTTGCGGTAAAAACGCGAACGAAGTTTCGGCGATACGCTTGCAACGGACCCCGGAAAACACCCATGTGTACAAGAGTTCAGAGCAGTACCATCAGTAGTAGACATGTCAGACGATAATGAAATATCGATATTTATAATTTTACGATATATCAATATCGAAATATCGTCCTGAAAATATCAATATTATCAATATCCTACCGAACCTATCCTACCGAAACGCCATCTGTAAATGGATTTCAGAACTAATTACAGTTATGGTCAATCTACAGTGATCATTAATCCACATGAAATCTCGGACTCATACAGCAGTGTTTCTAACCTGTATACGTGATTTAATAGAAAAACATAATACTATTATAAAATATAAAAACTTATTGGTAATCAATAAATATAACGATAAAAATCGATATTTAAAGTATTAATAATAATAATAATAATATAATAATAATTCATATAGCGATCTACCAGTCTCCGCCAAATATAATAATTACAATATTACATAAAAGCAGATCAATGCAATACTAATATGGCAGAAAATCGTTATTGATGTTAATCTCTGGGATACCAACAAATACCAGATCAAAACATATTATATAGTCCCTAAAATGTGGAATAAAATTGCCGCACAGCGGCGGTCTCTATAAGTCTTTACCGTTTATCAGTGATGCGCTTTGTTTAAGTTTAAATCATGTTAAACAGATGGCTGTTATGTCAGTGATATGTCAAAACGATATTTAAAATTTCGATATTGATATATCGATATTAAGAAAAATGAAATTATTGATAATTATCGCAATTTTGAGGCCGATATATCGATAAATATCAAATCGATATTTTTTTGACATGTCTAATCAGTAGCGAGACCGGATTGGGCCGGGTGAAAGTTACTAATCCCTTATACCAGTGTTTCCCAACCTTTTTTAGGCCATGCCCCATCTTAACATTTCTAAAATTTGTATGCCCCATACATAATTTTTAACCTTTAAAAATTGTTTTGTTCCCTTAAGAAATATAAATGATAAGTTTTAGGAAGAAATCACTATGAAATTGTTATCAAAATATTGTAAGTAAAATTTCAAAACAATGATAATCTAAAATTCAAGATAATTAATTTTAATACAGATTTTAATATAGATTTTTCTATATTCAATTAGTGCGATCCTTGCGCTTGATGCTTGCTGCACAGAGATTTTATATAAGGTTCCAATTTACTTATTGTTAGCTATAATCTCAAGTCTCCACGTTGGGTAATATCAAAACGATTTCTTTGTTTTATCAGTAAATCATTTACAGCACTACATCCGCATTCAGCTAAATATGAAGATGGAAACGGCAGTAAAAGTTTTCTTGCACATTTGGTTGCATAGGTATTTAGTTTCAATTTCTTCACAAAGCCATGCCATCGCTCCTTTTATATTCAATAAAGTTTTTACAGATTCATCATATTGTAACTCTGCGAGTTCTTCTTGATACTGCATATTTGATATATCAGACAAATCCACTAATATTGCTAGCATCATCCGTCATTTAGCATTGTATTTAAATAACCCAAAGCGAAAGGGTTAAAGTCGTGTCGAGTCTATTTTTTAATTGCCCCCCTTAATTATTAAATTTCCCCCTATGGGGCGTGGGCCCCACGTTAGGAAACACTGTCTGACACCACCTACGTGGTATAAAAAGATTGTTGATTATATATAATAATATTAATTCAAAGATATATAGCTTAACCAAAAAAATTAGTTGTAATTATTGGACCGAAATGGAAATAATATGCAAATTTAATTAATAATCGATCAAAAATTCATTATAAAAACATCGATATAGCTACCTGCCGAATTCCTAAGAGGTGGAACCTCTCTTGGTATGTTTACATCTGGATTGCATAATAATTCATGTAATTCACGTAAACAAACAAACATATTTCCAAACACGATTCCAGTTATTGCAGGTTTCACTATACATGACTATACTCTAATATAGGTAGCACAATTTTAGCTTTTAGCAAAACTGCATATTATTATTATCAAAACGATTACTTCCTTTGATATCAAAACACCAAGATTGCAGGACGCTCAATATGTTATAAAGCACTAAAACCTGTATATGCCTAATTGCCCAGAAAACGCGGTTTTTATTTCTATGTTATCGAGATAGCACAATAATACACAGTGACAATATTTATTAAGCCGTTAATTTCCGCGAATAAAATCCTCAATTTGCAGAGTTCGCCGTGATGACAAGCGCGCCTATTAACCTTGCAGTTTATCGCACTATTAAGAAGTAAACGTTTTATTTATTCCGACGATTAGGGCTATTATCGCCGTGATTTATGGCTAATAAACGTAGACTATGGCTATTGCACTCAGTTTTACCAAATCACACATGTCCTAATACCTTATTTTCTACATCCTAATTTTAAATAGAAATAAATAAGAGTAATAAAGAAGTAAAATAAGAAAACAATTAAAATAATCAAGTAATCAGAGTTAAAGTGCAACAATGTTAACAAGGATACGTGTAAGATCAATTTTTAGGACTATTGTATGGACGCGTAAATCATGCCAATCTTTATTATTTCTGCAGCAATGATGCGAATACGCCTCAAGAACGACAGACGTATCACGCGATATTTCTTGTTTTACAATCGCCGTCGTGTCCTCGGCTGGGGTTTGCAAACGCGACAAGCATCTGGAATCTCGAAGCCTGCCAAGAAGTTGTACGCATACTTATGCGGATGGCGTGCGCTTGCCGTCGTGTGATAAGCGAGCGTTCCGCGTTTAAAAAAGTAATGCACGCCGTTGAGAAGAGGCCGCTAGGAGAGGATGGTAGGACGACGCACTAAATTGCCGGGCAGCGCGAATAAAGATTAACGAACGAATATGTGCAGCGGAATGGTATTTTTCGTACGCGCAATTCTAACACCGAATATCCGGTAAACGGTGATGCAGTGTTCAGGCACGCATGGTCGGGACGCCTGCCATACGGCGTTAAAACTGGGCGTTAACGCTATAAAGACGTTGCGCTCGTAAAATTATTAACGTATTGAAGCTGTACTTTCATCGATATGGATGCAATTTTGTACAGGTTAGTTTAGAATACAGGATGTGTAAAATGCAGATATGGTTTTGGACAGAGCACATGATCATAAAAAGAAATACAGAAAAGTGTGAGAAGCAGAAACAACAGGACTTTGGTAAACCAGAATCTCAGACACAAAGTGATGTTACAAGTAATTTTAAAATAAGTTTAAATATTCAAGTTCAATGCGAGAGTCACATTGAAGAGTTTATTCTATTGATACTCAACATATTATGACTGTATTGTAACATGTTTCTACTGATTAACATGTGACATGCTTACTTATTGCAAATATTTTATTGTAATAAACCTCGTACGGTTGTATATCACTTTTCTGAAATTTGGTGAGGCGTACTATTACTAATTTCGGCTAGTTTTCTTAGTTAATTACATTTTTATAGTGCCTTATGGATAGTTCCATGTAAAATGATTAACTTTGCCCGGCACTTAGAAATATTTCCTATTTCCCTGCTTCTCAACATCCCATTTTGGAATTTGAAACTCGAAAGACAGGTACGAAAACGGACAATAAAATGTCATTTTTTTAAATTTCTCATTGATGTTCAAGAATCGTTGATAAGCTGATAAAATTAATAATAATGTCTGCAGTATTCATTCCTCTTTAAATTTATGTTGCACTTCTCAATGCAACACGTTAATGAAAGACTCCTCGTCAACGTTTCATAATTTGCAATAATAACACTTAATTATTCGCTCAGAGCCTGCTTAGAACTGCACGCTCTTAAGTCATGTCAAAGTCACTTATTGATTCATTCCTCAGGTGTTGTCTTGATCTTGGTGCATTTCGAGCATTGCTTGTCAATAATGGTATGATTTATTACAATTAGCGTGTTCGCGATAACAATCATGCATAAATTGCGCGGAAAATGTCTGATTTTTCTCCGTTTGAACGTGTTAACTTTACGACGTGGCAAGAAGGGTCCATAATGTCGATGAATGAGTATAGTCAGTCAGTCCATGGCTGTTCGAGTATGCGCCCACCAATGGTATGCATTTGCCGATTGCTGTGCTGTCAAGTGCGGTTGTTGTTCAAGCTTCTAGAATTAACACCGAAGATCTACGGCTGAGATATTCGCCCAGATGGAGATAGTGCTGTATGGTTTTCAACAAAAGATATCACCATCCACTACTAGGAGCGCATAAAACGAACAAGTCAGGATTATCATTAAATTTTGTAACAAACGTCAAATAAGTAGCGAATGCAATGAAAGGGAAGCACATGTTTGTTAATATACAGGATGATAATTAAAATGTTGTAAAAATTACATATTTCCATTTTTTTGAAGGGTGGGTTTAATTTAATGCATTTCCACTTGAAACATTAGTTGTAACTTCATGGTCACTGGTTGGGACTCACTTTAGTTGATGTTACGGTTCTCAAGAAATACGGCACGTTGTTGATATCAAGTTATATAAAAAACTAACAGCAATTTTGTCGATATGAATCACGTACTATTCAGTGGGCGAGGTATTTCCCGCCGTACAAAAATGCTTTGCGTTAATCCGTGAAGTGAATATGTTACTGCTTATTTGCAGGACGACTTTACTGCAAACTCGCAGGACGACTGATCAGAAACGACATGAATGTATTACTGCTTAACTTGCAGGTCAAAATACGAATTGTCGAATGTGTCTGCGATCGTGATCGCTCTAGTGCTCGACTGGCGTCTTATCAGCTAAGGCGGACAGCGCCAACAAAAGTTAAATAAATTCGGCACCAATTTTATATGCGCCGCAACAGCACTTTTTGAGGGACCTACGGTAGTGATGTCAAAGAAAGTATCGTCGATACTTATCGACTTTTATCGATACTTTAATTTTCGATACTTATCGATAGTATCGAATTAGCCAGTTGCGATACTTTTTGACATGCTCCTAGACTTAGGCCATATTTTGATCACAACCCCCAATTATGATGGTAATCGTACTCTGAGCGACAGAGTTGTCCCCGCTGCTGCGTCGGTTAATTTGAAAATATAGAAAATTCAATCATTATACATTATTTTATTACTACATTCACATAAATACATATTAATAGTACGGAATGGAATTTTCCGCTAGTTCTTGTTTGCACTGATATTTATCAAATAAAAAACAGAGATATTGGATCACAAAACGGACATTTTTAAATTAACAAACTATTTAGCGGCTTGGCGTAACATCAGACACATTTTGATGATAATATATTGGAATATAACTGTAACCAGTAAAAGGTAATTTGAAAACACATTAACAGATGGCGCCAATGTGTATTTTCGAAACCAATAAGTATCGTTACTTTTCTACGATTCTTGGGTATCGATAGTATCGAAGTTTCAAAAGTATCGATAACAAAAAATATCGATTCTTGGGGAAAAGTTGACATTCCTAACCTACGGTGGTGGGTTCGCTCCAATTTGGTCAGTGGATTCCAATGCCAAGGTTCATTAATTATAGAGTTCTCTCCCAAAGCGAATAGCCGCGAGTTGAGTGTGAACAGCACCTAAGAAACTAACAGTATGTTGTTGTTAAACTCAAAATTAGTCTATACATATCACTACAAAAAAAATTAGTTGATTACGCCATTCACAGTAATAATTGTATCGCAGATATAAAAATATCTAGGTGTATTCTCATATATTAGTAAATTTTTATTTGTATGCTGGTAGAGTTTCGCCAGCGCCAGCGGTTTCTCCTGTTGTATTTTTTCCACTCGTTTCTCTAGCAACTACCGCAAGTTAAAAGCGTACAAACAAAACCGAAGTAGCGGAGCAAAAAAAAAAAGAACAGCGACAATAACCTTTTATTATTGATTTATTTTAGCATACACACAGCTGCAACATGTACAAATCGAGGCGGGCACACGGCGCATAATTTATACGAGTGGCGAAAAATTACTTTTAAAATGTTGCACATTGCGCGCGATAAATGCCTCACGATAGCCACTTTTTCGCTTGAATTCCATAAATCGCTGAATTTATCATCGGTGTGCGCTGCGCGTCTCGTTCCGGTGCGCGAGATTAATGCGCATCTTAATGGAAGTCTCGCAAAAATGCTCGCGTTCGCGCACCGTAATGAATATTTGCAATTCCTCCACCCGATTCTTCTATTCACCACTCGAGAATGTGTGGTGCGCGCTTGCATTCAAGCTCTTTGCGTGGTTCTTTCGTGGTTCGCTTTTCTATTGGCGCTGAAGGCACGAATTGATAAGCTGATAATATTAATGGAATCATGTCGGCTGTATTCATAGATGCATTAATTTATGATGCACTCTGGGTAGCAGACAAAAAGAATTGCCGTCAATATTACATAATTCACAATAAATTCATTTTTTCTTTCTCCTGTTTTATCAACATCATCTTCTAGGTTCTATAGCGTTTTACGCCTTCTGGTTCCCTCCTTCCAAATTACACAGTTAGTACAGTCTTCCTCAGTAAGTTGTCGTTCGGACATATACTTCTGCATTCCTTGTACCCATGAACGTTTCGGCCTACTTCTTTTTCTGTTTTCTCATAGTGTCCAGTACTTTATTTGCTTTAGGAACCCTTTCTTCGCCCATCCTCTCTACGTGCCCGTACCATTCTGCGTGCCTAGCTAGCTGCCTTCTTTCGACTTCGTTGACTATGTCTCATCATTTCCCTTATTGTTTTGTTTGGTACTTGTTCACATCTCGATTTGCGGGCTGATCTTCTCCAAAAGTCCATTTCGAGCGTTCTAAGTTTGTCTTTGGATTTTTTGGTGATTTGTCAAGCTTCACTTCCGTATAGGGCCATGCTCTGTCATATGTTGTTAAAGAGACGCTACTTGTAACGTTTGCTTAGGCAACCAATGACCTTCTCTCCCTTAACAATCTTCTTTTCGATTTCAGGTTGGGTTCGTCCGCTCTTCGTAATACTTTCACCAAGTTATGGTAAGTTCTTTCTCCTGTTTTATAATATGCACGTTATATTAACGATTTGATTAACAATTTGATATACACTGATCGTAATTGTACAATTCTACGTCATCTCCCAGGCAAGCTAGCTCTATAATGAGTTCATAGTAGCCAGTGGTCCGTTTTCCTAAATGCTGGATATAATCCTTTATTTTAGTCATAGAGGATTCAAATTTTCAGAATTCTTATCGCGACCTTGGTCATGCCATCATGTGCTTGGAGCTGTTTCTCTCATTATCCCCTTTTTATATAGGATTTTGACCGCACCATTTAATAATTTAAATATTTTTGTTTATATTTGCGACGGGATAACAATAGGCGACCTGCTGAACATCGTCATCATAGATCATGCCAAACATTAAATGTTAAAGCATTTCAAAATTGACAAAATCATGAACTACCTCGAATATGCCGCGAATCCTTTAATAAAACTTTATTGTAAACAGCATAAAAGAAACACTGTGACAACCGTATCCATCTGCAACGTTTCACATTATCGTCACTTTTTTATAAGCAACAATTATTGACAGTCGTGTAAAACTTTATGACTTTATGGCTCTTCAACGTAAAGATTTTTTTCTGAAAATGACGTCATTTCGAACACCCTGTTCGCTAAAGTGATAAAATTTGTAATTTAATTTGATGAGACCTACACATAACGAAGATATTTTTAGATTTTTGACAAAAAGGTGCTTGCTGTTAAAGCACTATCTATTTAACAACAAGTAACGCTGAATCGGTTTCGTGGCACAATCATCAGCGCGTCTACTTAACCTATGTTGGGGAAGATTATCAATAGGCGAACAATCCCTTTAAAACAAATTAATTCTATATAATACGTAAAAATATGTCATTAAATTCCCTGCAGGAAATTTGAGACATTATTCTTGTGAGATTAAATGAAAATGAAAAGAAGGAAATTTGATTGACATTGGCACTCCCGATATGTCCTTTAGTATCAATCTGTCAAACAACAAGGTCAATAAGCGATTAATTGATGATGGCGATGACTAGAAAAAGGATATCCCGAATGACTGGAGATAATTTAACGCGGAGAATGCACGTAATTACGCCACGAATTGATTAGCGCCATATTAGTCGGCCTGCGAGAGTCACGCAGAGGTAGGCAGACATCGGCGTTGTTTAATTTCCCGTCGGTTGTTTGATACGAGCGCTCGATTTTTGACGCGACCGATTGCGATCACCGATCACTGCGCACAGCACCGCAACTGATTACGCACACGTCGTTAATGTATTTATAAATGCCGATGCGCTGTGGTTGTAATTAGTCTCGTTTTAATTGATTTCATACCATGTAGTTTCATGTAGAGGCCTTTCGATATTACGCAGCGTTTTCGTTGATTTCTTTATTTTTCGGTGTTTTTATGAAAATGATAACATCTTTACGGATGGTACACTGCTTCTCAATGTAACGGTAACGACGCACAGTGGCCGAAACTGACCGTTCTGTGCCACAATCCATTCGCGCTCGTTGCGAATGACCGAGCGTGATCTTTTTACAATTTTCAATTTTCGAGAAGTACTTTTGCTCAAGCTTTTTCATTCTAAATATGAGCTAAGAAGTAGGGATTTCAAAAAAGTATAGGTATCGATAAGTATCGATACTTATCGAATTTTATCGATACTTTAATTTTCGATACTTATCGATAGTATCGAATTAGTCATTTTCGAAACTTTTTGACATTCCCCTACACTGAGGCCATGTGTTATTCACAACCACCAATTATGATGATATTCGTACTCTGAGCGACCGATTCATCTCCGGTGCAGCGTTGGTTATTTATGGAAGTATGGAAATTACCGCGATATTTGTCATTCTTAAAATGTAACTCTCATGAACTAACATCAAGAAACATTGGGCCGATTAATAATATACTGGAAGATTGCTGTAACGAGTAAAAATAATTTGAACATACATTAACAGATGGCGCCAATGTGCTTTTTCAATGGTATCGATATAATATGTATCGATATTTTTCTTCTATACTTGGGTATCGGAAGTATCGAAGTTTCAAATGTATCGATACCAGAAAGTATCGATATTTCGTTAAAAGTTGACATCCCTACTATGAAGATAAAACAAACATCAAAATGATCCTCGACTCTTCTTTCTCATGGTATCATTGTATTTACGACAAATTGATTTTATTTCTTTTATTTAAACTTCATGATATAAATCAAACCAACAAGAAACTTTCATTTCTGAACATTTCTGTTTGTGATGAATTTACAAAAGAAACATTCCCTTGAAGCATGTGTTCCCCATTTTTATCTTGCTCCTGTGATTAAACGAATGATCGCAATAGTAATTGCGGGATACTACTGCCTAGGCAAAAAAAGAACAACAAAACACTTTCCCATTTCCCTTAATTACAAGTTTATTCTCTCATTTAATAAATTACTCCATCTTTCAATAATCTTTCAAACATATATCAAACTCGTATACTCGTATCAACCAACTCGTATGGCCATCGGTCTGCTTTTCTTCAAGGTGGCAATTCTTTGCATTTTTACCTGAGTTCCCACAACGTTTCATTCATGTGGCAAACCGCGATGTATAAAGCCGATAATGTAACGTTTTATCATCAATGATTATCACGTCAGCGTGTTGCCAACGAACCAACCCAAGCTGAAGACAAATAAATACAAGCCGTCAGGCGAACTCGCGGATGAAGACGTTGTGAGTAAATCCGAATCTGGAAAATATTATTAATACCACCTCACCTGCCGCAATCACTCGCCGTGCTTATCCAATTTGATCATAGCAAAAATCATAGAACTTAATCCGGTGCATTTTTTTCCGGCGACATTAGTTGATTTAATCATATATTATACAGAGTGTTATTTACATAAAATTCATTCATTAATTAGGAAATTAAATATCTTCTCCTTCATGTAACAGTCTTGCTAATTTTGTACTGATGATGTATTGTTGAAATGTACTGATTCTTTTTTTCATTCCTCTTCTTGCTCCTATGATTAGACGAATGTGTTGGTCCCAGGCGTTTTTTTACATGATAAATATTTTAATAATTACCCAACATTTAAGCATAAATATGCATATAAAAACAAACTATATTTAATGAGGAATTGATCCGTGTAAGAATAGGCATTCTACAACATGCAGATTAGAAAATATTTTAGAACAAAGTTTGAATTTTACGTTTTAGTTCCGCATTTCTTCTTCTTCTTAAATATCTAATACATCAGGTAGAAATAATGAAATAGAAACTTGTCTAATTTGCTTCTACCAAAACAAATTTTTGTAATAAATTGTTACTGTGGCAATTTGCTTTAATCAGCAATTAAGACAGAAAATTTAGCAATAAATTAATAGATTAAATACGATTTGAAGCGATAATATTAATATTAATCTTCTCGTAGTTTATCCTGCTGCGCAAGAAACGCATGAATATAAACGTGCAGGCTGAAATTAAATTAAAATTTGCATTGGCTTGTGGCGAGTAATTGTCAGCAAAGACATTGTGAGTCGCATTCGGATGCAAATTTTACACATAGTCGCGTCCAATTACGCTCGAATGTGTTACGGCTGTCACGACAATCAAGCACTTCGCAGCGGCGGCGGCGGCGAAGCCACAAGCACCGGGGAATATGAACGAACCTCATCCATTTTAACCATCATTGGCGCTGCTTTTCCCGGCGCGAAATTGTAACGAAAGTGCGCTCATGGCCGCTCCCGATGCGCGCACATCAAACAAGGAGCACGCATAGCGTATGCCAAGACACTGACATTGACACATTAAAAGTGTAATAATAACGTACACACAGTGGAGTGCAAAACGGCAGCAAAACGGTAGACTTCGAGCAGGAGAGCAGCGTCAAAAGGAAGAGAAGAGAGGAAGCAAAGGTTGAGAAGTTCAGAAGCACACAGCGTAAATGAAATAACCATCGGGGCTGAATGAAGCTGGTTGGCTTGACGTAGAGGTTAAAGTTCACTGGGCGAGAGCGATTTGAAGAAAACCGTCAAGGCGCAGCAACATTGTAAAAGCCGCATGCAGTGTGGTGCTAGCCAGGCAGAGCCAATACAGTGACGAAGAGGTGCAGGTACGAACGGAGCCTGTGGTCTGAAGAAGTTGTTGCATGAAAGCACGACAAGCGTGCGTGAATAAATGTTTCAATTACCTATGGTCGGCCCGCCGTTTGCGTTCGTTGTCTTCGTGGGCGTCCTCGGCTTTGCCTACGTGGGGCTGCCGCTAATTAGGCGCAAGAACGCCACACCTAACGTAATGCCCAATTTGACCGGTCGCAACGGTGATCGCATTCACAAAGGAGATCAATTACAACAAGTTGGCAGCAAATGTGGAAATTAACATCGAACCATGGCGAAGGAACGATAATCTCGGAGTGTTTACGTTATTCATGGTTATACGAATAAGAATCTGGTATTACTTTATAAAAGTATGAAGAAATTGTTTTACAAGGAGATATAATTCTGAAGTCAATAAAAAATATCTAAATTATTTCGTTTATTTATACTGTTATTTAATTATATTTAATTTTATTGTACATAGAGGCGAATAATGTTAAATTTAAGCAGTATGGTTCTTATTTTCATCTTTGTTATGGTTTCTGGAAAATCTAAATATGAAAAAGGGGCTGCCTACCACTTAAATATAAAAAAAAGTGTCACAACTTGTGACACTTTTTTAGACGATTAGGTAATACTATATTGTAACCACTTTCCCGGCCATTTGATAGACGTATTAATAAGAAAAACAGCAATAATCAGAACAAAAACGCATTTAAATCCCCGAAAACGAGGACCACATCGAAATAAAAGTCAGTTTTATTTCATTATAGTTGTTATTTTGTAGATAAAACAAATTTGTAGAGAAGTATATTTGGAAGATCATTTCGAATCGATATGCACACATATATAGAAAATTATAAAAATGTAAAAAATCAAAAAATATAAATTGTAAGTCTTGTAAAGTTAATAATTAGTATAATAAGTGCATTAAACTTCCCACAAAATGTCAGCACAACATGATAAATCACTTAAAACCCTCCACGCTTTTTATTTTACAATTGCACCGGTTCTGTAGACCAACAAAGCTTAATAATGTTTTATGATTATGGACGGCACGGGCTCGTGCCGCAATTGTCACGCCTTTCAAAGTGTTTAATTTCATCCGATTCGCAAAATCAATGCGATCACCCAACATCCTGCCCCCAAAACACTTTGAACCGGTGAAGAGCATGCAGTGTGCGAGGATGCGAATTCTATTGATACCATTTCACGCTGGATTTTAATCCCGGTTGATTGGTATGTAAACACCGGCGGCCGGATAGCACACATACACAATCCGAGGGACCGAACGGGGCACGCAATCAAGGGACAATCGGCGCTAATCAACGGGCCGGAGCGGCGACCAACTGGCAAAGGGGTGGTGCGCAAAAAAGGGAGCGTGCGGTGCGTGTGATAGCAGTATTAGTCGATGTTAAACATCGTTAGTTGCACCGTTGAAGTATCATTAAATTCTTTCCGGGTCGAGAGGAGAAAGAATGTGCGCTACTGGAAGATTTGATATTGAGGTTATATTGGGTTTTTAAAATTTTAATTAATTTTAAAATTCGTTTTTTATTTTATTTTTTCCTTTTGCTGGGAGTGTTTTGCTAACTTCACAGCGTTTATCATTCTTCCATCAATATCTATTAATGCCTTTAAGTTTCTATAAAATATATTAATAAAATGATTACGCTCTATAACAGATTTGATTGATTTATCCTCTCTCCGCAATTATTGAGATTGTATGTTTTGCTTTACCCAAATAAAATATCCCTTGGTAATAATCATATCAGTGGAAGCATCCTAAAGTCTGAAGTCTAGACTCTGGAAGAGTAGCAGCCGGTAGTCGCGTGTAATTGAACCAATTTAGCAGGCCCCGGATACATAAGGATCATATGCACGGGCACCCTCGAGTTACTGCCCAATAAACCATCGGCTTTCACAATTGAATTTATATACCACCGGCCCCACCGCGATTCCGACGTCGCACCGATGTTGATCCATTCGCTAGAAGCAGCCACATCGTGCCGCGAGCGCATCTTTTCGAAATCACACAAATCACACTTTTTCAAATGTTGGCACACAGCACAGCAAGCACACACGGACCTTGCCCACACACGGCGCTCGTTCATTTCTCATTCTCAACCTGCGAGCCAAACCATCACACGTCGGATTCCGGGCACCAATTCGTTTCAAATATTTGACATCAGGCTATTAGCTTCTTTAGCTTCAGCGTCTGCACATTGACGAAAAACACCCGCTTGTAAATTATGATTATTGCTTCTGCCAATTGTCGACCTCCGCCGCGTATGCTCAATAGAATTGGTTATTACGTGGTCAAGTGTTTCTTACCATAAACGAATAAAGAAGTTATATATTTAATTAGTGGGATATTATTAGTGGAATACTGATTTCAACATTACTTTGCTATTTTGTTGCAGTAATTGGAAGTAACCGTACTTAAGTGAACTATTCTACGCACTTAAGTGAAATATCTTTAATATGAAATATGTAATAGTTCATTGAATTATGATTTATAACTATTAATGTATCTGAACCTGGTATAATTCAACGAATTCATGGAGTTATCACTAACTAACGTAATAATGTGGCTGAGCCATGAATGGAGGAGACAGGAGGCACCCAGGTTGTAAACGAAAAATAGGAAGACAGGAACGAAGAAAGAAAGACCTAAATGCATGGAGAACACCGATATGAAGTTAGAACGGAAGTGGAAGAGAACTTAAATGAATTGGTAATAAAGATTTGGAAGGAAAGCAGAGAGAAAGCAGAGAATATTTGAAAACACTCACACAGTAATCAAGAGGAAACAATGCAAATAGGGACTGATCCAACCAAAATAGACCTGTAAGCATCAAAGAGGTGGATGTACCCGAGAGGTTGCAAAGCCTATATATATATACACCTTCTTTTAAATTTTAATCCATAGTCTTAAAATGTTCGTGGGAAAACTACCAACATGTCTAACATGTTTAAAATAAAACTATAATTATCTAGTGGAAATTGTATGAGCGTTAAAACTAAATCGTTTCAGGATCACGAGTTGGTTTTAAGTTAATTATTCATAGTTATCAATAAATTACAGCAATTCCAAACGCGAAATAGCCAAATGAGAACAGAAACAGGAAAGAATCTATCTTCGACAGCAAAAAACGTGTAATATCAGGTTGCAACTTGAGCTCGTCTATTTGCGATACTTTTCCCTTTTAATTGGTATTCCAGCACGGCAAAACTGGGCACAACTGCGCGGCATTTCGTCTATTTGCATCCCGACGTGGAAAATTGCGTCGCCGGCCGTCGTTGGTTTGGTCGTGTGCGCGCCGTCGATTGTTGCCGCCGCGCCGCGTGGCAACTGTGTCTAGGTGAAAGAGGCGGGATTATGTTATCACCTGTACCCTCATGTGTGCTCCGCATGCGATATAATTACGTGCGTAATTATAACATTTGAATATCCAAGCGTGCGTGCGCTCCTCTGATATGAGAATCGCACGATACAATATGAACAGCCATCTGCAATGAGCAATGCAATGTGCAATAACTATTCGTCTAGTGGCAACAACTGCTTCATCAATCTATTGCATAATTCAATTAGACGTTTTATACTCTATATTATAGTCATCATCATAGTACGTTATTGTGTTTGTTTAATAAAATAATGTTATGAGAAATGTCGACATTGTTAGTTACAACATGAATGGCTTATAACATTACTTCGACGTAATTAATCGAAGAAAATGTTCCTAGACTTTGTGACGAATTTTATCCTGAATCGATTGGTATATGTTTTGTATACATAGAGAGCTAGTAAATATAAATAAGCATGCTATATTTAGAACAAAACATTTCAATTCATTTTTCTGTCATCGATAATATTGACCTGTTTAAATTCAACTTACATGGCTTATAATATTGCTTTCAAATAATTAATTGAAAAACTATTACAAGGGTTTGTAAAAAATCATTCTGAGTCGATCCGTGATAATTTATATATACTTCCAGAAAAATATGAACAAAATTAAAATCTTTAGGACAAGTTTCAGAAAAATGGAAACCGACGATGTCGTCATTGTTATATTCAACTTCAAAGATCTATAAGATAACTTCCAAATAATCAATCGAAAAAATGCTCATAGAGTTTGTAATAAATTTTATTCTGAATAAATTGATGGATGATTTGTATACATAGACAGCTAGCAAATAAATTTGCAATTTTTAGAAGGAAACATTTCGCTCCCCCATATACACTCAAAAATAAGGGTCAGTCAGAGAAAAAAACATCATAAGGAAAATGAATTTGGCAATTTAGTGTGAAGTTTGAATTACATATTTGAGAGCAAGTACTTAGTAATGATTTTTCCTATCTCATTAACACAACTACTATCATACAGTCTTGTTTGAAGGTCCCCAGACTAGCTAGCATTGACATATCAAAGAAGAACAACGAAGAATTAATTAATGGTCAGCCAATTGTTGCAGTGGTATGGTTGATGACTACTGCCCACGAGGTCCCGGGTTCGATTCTTGGTGGGGATGTATAATAAAGTGAATTCTTCTTATCAATAGTATTAGCCTCTAATATGACTAATTACATTGAACAAGAATTGAATAGAGCTAATGACCATAGCAGTCGATGATAACTCTACTGATAACCTCTGATTACTGTCGCATTAGAGTTAATAAATCTTTTGGGCTATCATTAATTTTATTATCATCATTAAAAATATGTTTAAAAATATGATAAACAGGCGTGAAATTGGGATTTCCAGCGTTCATGCGGCGTGTGCGACGATATCTGCCTGACGTATTTTAGCCACTGTGAGGCGCTGCGATAGTTCTTTAATTTCAGCCCGGCATTATTATATGAACATTACCGCATTTCTTGCTTATCAAACTGTGCATGTTATAAAATAGGAGGAAAAAAAAATAAGTTAGATGGCGCTTAATTCAAGGAAATGACACAACAGAGAAATCATCTTACAATTAGATCAGATTTTCTTTTAACCTCGAAGCAGATCCATGTCTATTTATACCTATATGCAAAATAATCATGCTTCAATATTAAATATTTGCTATCTAATAAATAGGATATGAAACTGGTGATTTTAATACTTCCTTCCGACTCTCTTTACTTCTTCATTTCCCCTGAAACTTTTATTTTCATTCGCGAGAGATACGCCGCCTACACACACGTGTTCGCGCCAAGTACGCTGCTAGGGACATTTTGCCTCTTGATACGTAGGGTTGACAGCGCTTATTGCCAAGCTGCGCATGCGTCCGGCCGACAAACCGCTGCCCACTTAAGTTGGCATCTTTGACACTTCTTGCGCTTTGAAATGTGTGAAATAAATCGGTTCAAGTCCAGCATTACCAAAAGTAAGTTCTTTTACACCATTACTCCTACGCGTCTGTGCCGTATTCTTCGTGTGTATTTCTTATTTGTGTTACTTACTCTTCTGGGCAAATCAAACCTTCTTAAGTGAAGCTCCGCGAACTTACAACTCGTGGGGACATAATTTCATAAAATCGCATTTACAACACGCTTTTAATGTAAACTAGATATAAGCCTAATTACACCACAAATTAAACATTGCAGCATGTTTGGAAACATTTTGCAATTTCAACGATTTTTGCTTACTTTGTATTATAATTTAATATATTGGTAAACATTAACATTTCCTATTTCGTTTTGTCTCGATTTGTACTGTTTTATGATTCTCTTCATATCGCTGAAAAATACTTGCAGAGAATTCCGTATAATATAAAATTGAGTTCGATGAAATGTACGAGTTGATTATACAACGAACTGTGAACAAGTCACTAAAAGGAATCGAACCCGGCACGTCATGGACAGTGGTCATCGACCATACCACTGCGCCACTTGGCTGGACGCTAAAACTAAATATATTCTAATTGCTTAATCATAATTGTCATTAACCTAACCTTTTTTTATACCGCGATCAGAGGAAGCCCGTTTACAGCCGAAGAGTGAGGGGATCGACGGCTCTCAGGATCCAAGTCCATCCATACCCACTAAACCATTTCGTCTACTTGGTGGGATAGCCCACCCGGACCGGAAAGAGACACTTCCCGGCCCTAGGTATTTCATCCCCCCAGGGAATCACCTTCTCGGCATTATTTCGCAGCGGGGGTGTGATTGGAGCTTTTTCACCACTCAGGTTCTGCTTGCATGCGCGCGGTTATTACACATGCTACATAACCGTTTATGTCTGTCCAGTTTGCATCACTATGCAGCATTTTGTTGATAATAGTTTTCGCATGCAGCGTACCTATTTTTCCTACCAGGTAGGCTCGTTCTTGTTCGAATTTCGGAGTATAAAAGATATCGTGCTCTTGCAATGCTCGTCTGGACTTTGCCAATACTGTGGAGGTATGCTCTGAAGCAACTGTGACCTGTTAGAAATTGCGTCAGTTGATGCGTCAAGTCTCCCGTCAGGCGCGATACCCAGTTTCAGAGGCTTGATATTAGTCGGTGCATCCAGCATCCCTTATCTGACTAATTCCACCTCTTCTCCTATTCGGCCAATGTCTCGATTCTAGCCTCTCTGTTTGCTGTTTCTCTTTCTATATTCTCTTGTTGGTGCCATACCCGCACTTGTTCGCGAACTAACAGATCTACAGGTGGAGTGCTTGCCAGGAGTAGTTATGCGGAGTGCACCTCTGCGATGTACGCGAGCGAGGCGTTGGACGTTTCTTGTCTTGCCTAACCTAAAATAATTAACCTAACCCAAAATAATCTAACCTAACATAAGCTAACCGAACTTAAACTAACCTAATCTAAACATTGGAATATCACGGCTATAGCAGCAGCAACGACTGTAATCCGCCAAAAACATTGCGCGCACACTTGCGTCGATTGACTCATTTTCAGGCACATTTAAATATATTTAAATATATTAAATATATATATTTAAATATATATTTAAATATATATTTACATATATATTTAAATATATATTTAAATATAGTTAGTATATTAAATATTAAACTATCAACATGAAAAAAGTGAGAAAATGTTAGTCAACTTTTCTACTTTAATCTGATATGAATATTATCCAGATCGGTTCATGATAAGTCAGTCATTTATGGCGTTTAAAAAAGATATAATTTTATGAAAACCTCGTTTTCAACTTCAATGTGGATTTTCTGCCCTTATCCGTTGTCGGGGGTTGTTACCACATTTATCTAATTGTTCCTTATTAAATGTATTTTCATATGGTTTAAATATGTCCCTGATTACGGCACTGGGAATTGCGATTTCGCCGGATATATAATTGAAAACAAGGTCGGGACGCTCGGGTCGCGAAGGTGTGTTGTGCTCGTGCTCTCGTAACCACTGAACGAGCGCATTCGCATAAACTCGTTGAAGACTTGATTATACTACGGCAAGCGCACGGATTCATGTAAATGTTTATCCGATTGTTATCTGAACGCCCAGCGCGTCAACGATTCGACGTTCTGCGAATTTAATCAATCGGATGCAGTGCAGTGGTGCCACTACCAATCTAAATTACCCAGCTTACCCCGATCTATGGATATGCCTATGAATATGCTTGCGCAATCCGATGCACCTTTCTTGTTTTCGAATACCGTTTACCGCCGACGATGTGCATGCCAGCCAGTACTAGCGACACACGACAGCAGCGACATAAATATGGAAAACGCATGCACGACAAAACGTGCGAAATTATTGGTCATAAATTAGAGTAAAAAAGCAATTACTAAAATATTTGTGTCGCATTGACAACAGAATTTATGCACGCCTGCTTGCGTGCGGAATTTTATTTTTACGACGCACGCGATTTGACAATATCAAGGAACGCTTTTGGTACAACTGTCACAATATTCATCAATTGAAGATATTTATATATGGTCAAATGAGTCGCACTCGCATTCATGCTTATTGTATTTCGATAAAAAGGTGCATTACTGTCATATAAAGTAGTCGGGATAAGATTCTGTTTTCGGTTGCGATCTGTTTAAGCTATGTTAAATTAGATTATGTTTAGTGTTGGTTTGAACAGCGTACAAGTTATATATACTTTGTATATGTATAATTTTATTCAAACTCGAATATGGGGATTGGACTACTCAAATATATTTTGTAGTGAACTTTAACGTCAATGTTCGTTTCGTTCTAGAAATGTCCCACGCCTAAATGTTTGTTGTTGCTCGTCTCGGGACGTCCGACAGCAGTGATAAATGATACAGAATGTGAATTCTGGCAGTTTGGCACAGGTTCGCTAACATAAAGTAAAATGTGAAGTGCTTACTCAATGAGTAGGCTTCTTACGCTGGTTGTAAGACAGCGGAGTGAATGGATGAAGTAGACGATCTGGAACCCATATATCTACTGACTATTTCCTAAATCAAAACTTAACATTACATACTCATCACTTAACTACTAATGGCGCATGCCGTCACGGACTCAACAGATAATCTTTATTTGGCAGTCCGGAAAATTTAAAGCTTAGGGACTATGTATCCATAATCTGTGAACCTATAATCTGTTCCTTTTTAGCAATAAATATTTCTTAATATCGAATCCACATGAAATGGTTGAATAACAAGACTATTTTAACATATTCAATATTCCTTGAAATTAATTTTAAATGAAATAATCACCACTGCAACAACGTATTAAAATAAATTAAGAAGAATTGTATCAATATTGCAACGCAGACAAATTTACAATGCAAAAAAAACTGTCTTAAGCCAGTATTCCAGTGCCTATACCACCGCTACTCCTCTTCGCAACCAGTTCAACTTGTTTGAATTTCGTTTGTTCGACTGCGAAAATGCCAATCGGCGGAAATGCTAATTGAGCGCATCAACTTAACATAAATGACAAGCCATGTTTCACGTTTTATTTGCCAGCGACGAAACGTGTTGCGCGGATTCTTTTGCACTCGCCAAGCCTTGATCTCGCTGCACGTTAGCGCCGATTATGCGTGCGCATCGGAAAAGCGATCGCAGCTCGCTTCAAACGCTGCCCGCTTTGCATAATAACACAATATGGCAGCGATGTTTTAATTCCCGGCGATTTAACTTATTATCCAACTGCAATTAGCCGGTTATTATTAGATCAATGAACAAATAAATTTATATATTGATGATGGAGGCAAAATGAATTAACATAATTTGATCGATAATTTCGCGAGTAGATTAATATGTAAAACGCGATTCGGCGTTGAATTTTCATTTTATTATGAGAGATAAAGTCGGTTATAGTGATGGTTTGCATGTTATTAATTAATATTCATGTTTTTCCACTTCCAATTTTTGTAAGAGTCATTTTCGTATTCAAATTTGAGATTCATTTACTATAATTTCACTTTTAAACATCGTTGTTTACGTTTTTCTCGCCACATCATTTTTGCGTACACGATTAAGAAAATTCTACTCAACCGATTTGGCTGAATCAAAACTTATTTTATAGAAAATTAAATCCTCTTGAATATGACTTCAATTGTTTTTTGAGAAAAGATATATGTACACTATTTTTTCGTCTTTTTAGGTCGAAAACTGATGCAAAAGTGTGTCAAAAATTCGTCTTTCAATTTCCTACAGAACGATATTAATTCTAACTCGATATAGTTCCGAAGTGATTGCCATACGAAACCCCGTGAATATAATAGGAAATAAAGAAGAATAGGGGTACTCGAACGTTATGATTATATCAAGTGGTCGAATCGTAAAAGATGCAAAATTAGGTTTTTATGAAGGGTCTATATACCTGAAATAGAGCGGAGAAGACACTTTTCAGCGTAGCTAATCGTTAAACCAGACAGTGCAGTAAAACAGCAGCTATGTTAGCGCCGAGCTGTAGTAGAATGCCGCGGATAAAGCTATTACGTAACACGTTACCAAAAAAAAAAACACACAACTAGGCATGATATCACCTGCCTTATCCTCATAAACTTCGGGCTTGCGCACCACCGTTCCGCAATTAGTGACATTTTCCCATGTTTATACTTTATATATTTATACTTTGTGCCGGTCAAGTTTTTTTTCTTGCGTTAAGTCAGTCCGAAATGGATTCTCTTAACTAAACGTAGTTTCTCATCCTAATATGATATAATACGATATGAAAGTGATGCGAAACCGATGCGTTTACATTCGGCTTGTTTTGTTTTACATCGAGCATAGCGCCGAGCCGAGCGGCTTATGTGGGAAATTTCTGCAGCATAATTATAATTATAACGAGCCGTGCATGATAATTACAGATCGGCACACGTATTCGCGGTCAGTGCAGCCCGATATCGACCGAGTGAACATCAGCGTGTGATACGCACCTATGACGAGGGCGCTCTCGTGCACACGAATACACTTGTGGGCCGATTGATTAATCGCGGCGATTTTTCAGTCGCGAATTTGTAAGCGACGCACAAACGCAGATCCGACCGCGGCGCTGCGCTTTCATCCTCGGCATCGCCATCTCATATGCAGCGTATGATTATTAATTAGCGACGTTATCGATTAAGCACTGAAAGTGGGGAGGGAAGGAGGGAAGGACAAATTAATAGACATTTAAAACGATTAACGTTGCGTTTCCCCCCTAAATTACATCAAAGCAAAACTCTGTTCAAACTTTATCAAATCGGCTGTGATTTAATTATACCTCAAATTTCTTCATTTTAATGAACTTCGCCTTCGCTGTGGTCTGTTTGTGATTCTGTGCAAACTTATTTCTATCATGTAATTTGCCTCTGCTTAGCTTGATCATAATGTAATTAACTGAATCCATCGCTGGCACGTCGCTAAAATCAATTTTCTCGTCGCACAGCGTTTGCAGTGTGCGTTTGGTGTGCACATCGTGAATGAAAAATTAGACGGTTTGCATGCAGAGGACCACGCATAAAATCCGCACTTTTATCTCAGAATCATCAGATAGTAATTATGTTACATCCTCAATTATTTGCTAAATTATAATCTCGGTTTCCAACCTAGTAAAACCTTTTTTTGACGTGCCATGATGGTTATCCCTTCGTTTAATTGCGATTTTAAGACAAAAATAAACATGTAACCATAGTGTAGGTTAGAATTTCTTCTAGGTTGTTCCGATGTTTTCCTTTATATCCAGGTTTGATTATATTAACCTATGTTAAAATGTATTTCGTTAAAATAATGTTAGCTATCGCCTTGACAGTAGTTTTAATGAATGTGTATGAAATTTATAGTTTTAAGCTTCCCGCCTGAGGAATAGGCATGTCAAGGGTACCAATAATTCCGGGTTAGTCGGTTTTCGGCCTTGTCAGTTTCGGGTTACACCAGGCTTTTACTCGGTAACTCGGATTTAACTCGGATTTTCGTAAAAGTTTCGGTTTCTATATCATAATCAGCTGATCTTGAAAGTATCGGGTTCCGATACCAACATCGACGCGGTTGCGTCCCCCTACTGGTTGATACAGAATTACTTGGTTCTGAAGGTTCCGTTTGCAAACCCGAAATCGACGCGAGTCTGCCCCACTATTGCTTGGTTGTTTTCAAAACCGAAAGAGAATTTTAAACCCGGGATTTCACAAACAAAACCGTAACAGAATAAATCCGCAAATTGACAAAACCCAAAACCCCGGGACTCGGGTTTCCCTATTTTTTTTTGACTTCCCCACATAGTGGGGAAGTTACCCACTAGGTAGCGTTACTGCTTCTCTCTTGAGAGATCTTGGAAGAAGTTGTCTCATACGACAGAGTCCAAGATATTATGAAGCTGAAAAGGCTGATAAGGTTACTTCTTTTTGCTACCGACAGGTCATGCAAGGTTCTGCATTAATTTAAAAAAAAATAGATCAAATTTTATCAGGTTAGTTCGTTTTGAAAACCGCACAATAAAAACGCGTCCTATGTATTTATACTGCAGTCGCATCGCATCGTGTGTGCACTGAACGCAAACGTCAGCGCTCGGCGATTTATAGCGCGCTTCCCATATAAACTAGGCTTAATACTCCTCAAGTATACCAGTGCGAAGTTAGCATGAATATCGTCACTTCAAACTTTTAATATTTTGCATCACTTATATATGAAACATAAACGTAATTAATAATTTTACCAGAAATCAGAAGTTGCGAACAATAAAAAAAGAAAAAGTTGCTTTTTTACATGATGCATTTGCCTTCATATAAATCAAGATTACTTCAGCCGGTATTTTTTGTGACTATTTTGGTCGTGATTTAACGACGAGTCTTGCAGAAGGAGAGAAAATTGCAACACGACGCCATAGTGCTGCGCCTAAATGACGTCCGGCGTTTGTTTGTCGCCGCGGCAGGATCTCATAACAAGACTCGCGCGTCCTGCGTGCATGCGCTCCACACAGATCAATTAATTACGCGCGCGGCGGTTAATTACTCGCGATGATCGACGCGCCCATGATTATCATTGGGGCCGTGCGGAGAGCGCGCGCGCATATTCGATAATTAAATTCGCGATCAGGCAAAAATCGATTCGCGCGTACACTCTATCACCCCTCGCTTTAACGCCGCGCCGCGCATCGATGTGATTAATATTTTGCAATTAAGAGCTAACACTCGCATGCAAATGTGCTGCATAGGCGCGTTAAACACACGCATGCGTTTGCACGACAAACATCCGCGCGTTAAGTAATCATCAGCTGGGAAGACGATAAGCGATTAAAATTAGAAGCGAACTAGTTCGGCCCAGGAAAAAAGGCAATTTTAATTATATGCATACAGAATACCGGAATGCAAAACGTTTCTCTAGGTTAAATTAAATCTTGATTTTCATTTACGCTTGCTGATAGTGAGCATATGAGGAGTGGTTGAGATAATTATTAATGGTCTTTAGTAATTGATGGCAATTGCTATCTTTGTTGCAAAATATCTTGAAGAGTAATTATTCATATTTTTATTGAATGAACTATAATCTGATTGTGAGCTTTCATTTCTTTCATTTTCTATAATGTTATAATTCTATAATTTTGTGTCTCTGTTACTCTCTCCCCCTCTCTCTCTCTCTACGAATGAAAAACTATGATCTGGAATTTTCCAACAGGTTAGTTTTATACCTATTCATTGTTTTATAATTCTTCCGGTTCGAATCGTATCTTCATCATCCTCTATCAGGTATATTAGTTCTTTCTCCTTATCCCGTCTTTATTTCCTATGTCAATTCCTATTCCTCTAATCAAATTCCATTAGTATAGATCAATTTTATTCTCCTAACTTTCTTTCTAGGGTTTTTTCCTCATATATCATGTATTGATTCTTCCTGTATCAAATTTTATTCCTCTACTTCATCCTCCTTCCCTTTTCTATTTTCTCATAACTTTTTTTCTTCTTGTTACCCATACCAAACTAAGCACTTCTAATAAAATGTCTATAATAAGTAATAACTCAAATCAAGAAGGCGCATATGCGTCAAAAACCAGTATGTCTTGATATCCGCACGGCGAACATGACATCCGCGGGAGGAGGTGAACGAGCACTTTACATCATCTCGACGCGGGCAATATTTGCATCAGCGCTCCGTTTGCACAACGAACGCCGTAAATAATCATAAGCACATAAGTCACTTGTGTCCTTCCAGCATTGCGCACATACACATCCCCATACATACACACTCACACACTGAGCTGAACAAACACACTCCGAGGAGACACGATGCGCAGAATCACCTCCACATCATTTTGATTTTTTTTCGCTCCGCATATTGCACGCATAAACTTGAATACAATCGGCTCAGGCGTTTCCCATTCGCTCGGCTTCTTCTTTTTCTCCTTCGGGTAAACCTGTAAACTTGTTCGAGGGAGCGTCTGGTAGTCGGGCTGTCGGTCTGCGGTTAATTTAATTATGCCGACAAGCGACAAGTGCATTACTCTTCTTCAGTCTTCGACCTACATGGCATAAAATAAATATCTACGTACGTCGATAAAATATGTAATAATAATGCACTGTACTTACCGTCCAGCACAGTATTGCACTGGTGGGATAGTCATAAAGATATATTATATCCTCGCAGCAAAATTCAGAGGAAATTATGGCTGGTATGCGATATTTGCCGAGGATTTCGTTCGTTGACAATAATCAAGGTATAGTCAAATATGGATTTTGTTTACGAGTTTACATGGAAATAGTTAATATTTTATTTAAATTCTTTGTCAAGTATTTCTCACAATCACGGATGATTTCAACCAATAATAAAAATAGTTTTCAATTTTTATCTCTGATGGCATTATCACACTGTAAGATGCATGGTGCTATTTTGTAGGTCTCTTTAGGTCATTTTCCCCACTTTTTTCAAGGACTTAATTTTATATTTTTCTTTATCACCGAACCCATAACTGATAATGCTAGCTAGGAAATTCACCTTTTTTTTATAGGCGTTGCCGGCGTAGTACTAACCGGAACAAGTGGCCCATTGGAAAAGGACCTGCTACTATTATAACGGTCTTCGTTTTACCTTTGGAATAAGAGTTGATATACCTCGGCACCTTGGATTTTCAACGTGTGAACACTGTGATTATTATGCTATTGCATTTCATATCGTTAGACTTCAACAATAATTTCTCCACATAAATAGATTACTTATTCAAGGTGTCGACAACCATTGCAGCTGTGAGTTAAAATCAATTACAATTTGATTAATAAAAGGATATTGGATTCTTCGGTAACTGAAGGAAGTTACATAAATTTAGTAAATTCATAGCATAGTCTCAACTTTGTTTCCATTTGTTACGCGGTTGTCGGGGTTTAAAAAAAATAATGTATATATTTTATAGGCTATCAACACTGAGGTTTTTCCGCTGTGTTTGCACAGATATTTGTGTGTTTACAATTTGTATTTTGTTTTTGTTGTGTAGTTGTTGGGTGTTGAATGTGTAGTGTTGTAAGTGTTTGTGGTAAGTTGTGGGTGAATAATATTCACCCGGTGGATTGCCCACCTCGGGTAATCGAACCCCGTCCTCCTACCGCCGAGATGCTACCACTAGGCTGCCCAGGTGGGCGTCGCGGTTTTATTATCCAAGTTTTAATTCCCGCTTCAAACGCGAGGACTGATCTAACAGGGCCTTACTTACTCGATCACTCAACTGATGTTAAATAATGTACACATTTATAGTTAACAAAAATGGCGTTTATTTGTTCAATGTACAATATGTGGGTGTCGACTACGCGAACGTACAAAACAGTGTGGTGAAGAGAACTTACGTAGCATAGGACGAGTTGAAGGTAAACGAGAGCGAAAGGGCGCGCGCAGAGGGTTTTTATACCCCTACGCGGCCGGAACTTAAGCTAAAATGGCGTCCTCGAAATTCGAGTCGGGCCGAAGGGCGCAGGGTAACAAACTTAAAATATAACGCTATCTCTCTGCGCAGCGAAGCGATACACCATTTCTTTCATCTATACTCTCTTTTTCTTCAGCTTCCTATGTCATTACAACCGCAATTTCATGAAAGACATAAAAATATAACCATAAAATGAAATAATTATACAAAAATCAAAGAGCTTACAGACCAATAACCAATTTGTTCCCACCTTGCATTGATTTGTGCCGTTTTGTAAGTGACTTCTACTTGCTGAAGTGACTAACATGCAACAATTTTCACCTGAAATTACGCACGGCAGGATATAGTATACCGAGTATAGCAATTAAACAAATTGCAATTGCCTTATAAAACATGAAATATTCCTACTGCTAGTGCAAAACGTAATAGATTCGGACCTCCAACCTCGAAAAGCCAATAAATAAACAAACGCCCCTGAAACTGGCCAACAATTAAAATGCGAGTCCGAAAACCGCGTCCGCAACGGCCATTGTCTCCGACAGCAATCGAAACGCCAGCGCCCAATGAAAAACAACAGGTGGTATCATAATTCATTTCCACATTTAGTTGTGTACTTTTCGAGATGATAGCTAATGCTGGTATTATAACACAACGTGGTTGCGCGGAGGCAATTTGCGTATTGTGCCGTCCGTAATGCGGATTGAAATTTATGTGTTAATCAATTCGATGCGCGCACTCACCCAAGTGCCAGTGTAAAATATATAAATAATTCATAAGCAAACTCGACAAGGCAGCCGTGATTTCGAGCTGTTAGGCTTTATTTTGATTTTGCAATTAAGTGATTGATTCCAACGTTCTACAACGTTATTCATTTTCTTCCTGCGTGTGGTGTGTTCACAAACTCGTTCGGTGTCTTCAGACTTAAAATACCTATCTTGACTCTAAATTCAAATAGCACACTTATTTCCCTTGCCGTGATGGTTAATCAATCCATGCGCAAGCTGGCAATTTTCATACTTAATTGATTAGGAGACATGGGCGGTGTTAAACTATCCAACTATTACATTCATCATTTTAGATAATATTAATAATTACTTCAATTGGTCTATATGCTAATTTCCAAACAGCTGCACGCATAAAATTAGTCAAAAGTCATGAAAAATAGAACTTTGCTCATTATTTTTATGTTTACGAAGTATTCCTCTATGAAGAGCAATACACTTTAAACCAAGTAGTTATCCTGAAAGACTACCAAGAACTACTGCCTGGAAAGAAAGCTAAAGCTTCGAAATGAAATCCCTTTCGCGGTATTAATGCATAATGTAAGTATAATTAAGTTTTATCTGGTATTCACGGCAAATTGAAAGCTGATAAGATGCGCATTTTTAGCACCGTAATCTTGTTTGCTGTTGATGCAAATGTTAGGTTCAACGTTATAGCAGGATACTTTGTAGAGGAAATAGTAAAAATAATTCCTGGTAACTCTGATCAGTGTTTTTACGTAATTTTTATGTACTCTTCCCTTGACACAAATAACGGTTAATAAAATGTAGTTTTAAAGATATATATTTTATAGAATTTGGCAAATCAGTGTGAAGCTCATTCACACAACTACTAGCTCACCAGCCTCACTCAGCCGGCATTACTCAGCCGGCATCACTCAGCCAGCCTTATTCAGCCAGCCTCATTCAGCCGGCCTCAATAGCAATTTATCCCAGTGATATTTATAAAAGAAAATAAAAAAATTTAATGTATTTAATTTTATTGAAAACGCCCTTCAAGTAGCAATAAAGAAAATGGTGACTATATATCAAAGAAGTTCACTTAAACACAAATATCTATAAAAACCTGATATGGTAATTAATAATGAACTATTTTCATTGCGTGAATGTCTGTACTCGAGCATACATTACAGCTTTTTGCAATACTTAGATGCATACGTGCATACACGATGCAAACATTCAAACCATCAACTAGGGAATAACTTCAAGTGCCGCCCGTTCTAAGAAAAATATTTCATTAGCTCGGAAACATCATAATATTTCAGGGTTTTTATTGTTTTTCTTTTATCCGCACCGGTTGATAGTTGGCTATTGTATGTGTATGCGTATGTGCATTGTCAGTGGTGTGTTGCTGCAAAAAGCCGCACTGCCAGGCGGCGGCAGGCAACCTGGATGCAAGAAGCACACACATGCTCGCCAGAAAACAGCAGGAACCACACACCACGGCTCGTGCGCGCCCGCATCGTCGCCATCGTGGACATCTTAACACTCACAGCTTGTGCAGTTTTTGTCGTGTTTGTACTACTACCCGACTAACCAACTGCAACCATCTGATCTCCGTATTGATGCCATCTTACCAGATGCGAGTCATCTTCCTATATTATATATAATCATGAACTGGCAGTCGTAAGAAATTTTTGGAAAAATCTGTTTCATCACTAACTTTAGAACTTCCAAAATATCATAATCAGACTAGAAATTTCCTCATCAGAAGAGAATAGTTAAGGTTGTCGGTTTACAAAAAGGGTAGTAAAAATAGGGGATATTTACCTACGAGGTAAATAGCTGGCAAGAGCCTGTAGGTATATACTATTCAAATTAGTATTATCATGTGCTCGTTGTGCATGTATGCGATCATAGGCAGCACGTGAGTGGCGCGCGACGCACGTCCTGCCGGCCCGAGGAAGGAAACGGAAAAACGACGGGCAGGTGCCGATAAACGACAGCGGCAGGCGCATCGAGCGCATGCGAGGATAAACTATTTTTGCAATTAAATGCAAAACGAGCGGTTGCACTTTGCAGCCCGTAAAGGTGCAACCACCTCTACTGGAAATAAAGTATTAGACGCACATGCAGCATGCATGTTGTCTATTACTACTTATTTTAAGTTTATTTCAATGATAGAAATATTATGGAAGTTCAACTTCTAAACCCGTTTAAGTAGGGTAAAATAAACTGGTGATTGTTAGATAAATTTAGACGGCGGCGGCGCACAGTGCCTGTCCAGCTGTGCTCGAACTGTCAAAACTGACAGAGCGACGTTAATTCTCAAATTCGCTATGTTAACGCCACTTGATTTGGTTTCTGAATATATTTATGTTATAATTATACAGTTAATGTATATACTTCGAGATAGGCCATTTAATAATGTATGTGCTCGCATGTAACAACTTTCAGTATTGGCGTTTCTAACTTTAATTTTAACCCTATTTTAAGGGATGAAACCGAGGGATGAAACTGTTGTTATTTACAAGTATGTTTTTATGTTTATACAATTGTTGGTTGGTTGGTGTGAGTTGTTGATGTATATGTTGTTGTTGTCGTTGAGGGTAGTTCTCGCAGTGAATTGCAGGTGTCGGTAGAGAGATGTTGGAAGTTGAATGTTTGAAGTTGGATGTAGTGTTTGAAGTTGAGAGTTTGAAGTAGTGTGCGTGGGTGAGTGTGTGAAAAATAATTACACCGTGTGATGCCCGCCCCAAAGGGCTCGAACCTCGTCCGCTGGCGTGATACGCCAAGGTGCCACCCATTAAGCTACCCGAACGAGCACTAATAATAAATATGGATATTTTGCAAAATATCTCGAGAACGACAAAATTGACCCCAATATATTATGACATTTTCTGAATCAGCGCGTTCCGCTCTATAGCATAGTTTGATATCTATCTGAGAATAAATAGATACAAAATTATGACAATATATAGAAATTTCTTCAAGGGGTACCCCTTTATGCGTGTTTTCTCAAAATATGGGCTCTATAGCTATCTTCAGAAAATTCAGCGCATTCAGAAAATGTCATAATATATGAGTATCCACTTTTAAAATGCAATTTTGGACCATTTTTTGACTAGCCCCGATCAGTATGAAGCTAACAGAGTATTATCTCAGATGGTTTCTGAAATATTATATAAAAATTTGGTGAAATTAAAGTTTATTGTTTTGTAAATTAAAACCGAAAAATCATCAACAAATGGTAATTACCAGAAATACCAGTTTAAATTGTAATTTCATTGAAAGAATTAAATTAAACTCATGAATTTTAATGAAATGAAATAAAATTATTTATTTCAATTCCCATCGAGCTAATTTTATCCCGACGAGTATGTGTATATTGTGCAAATATAAACAGATTTAAAAGTTAACCACAGCTTTACACGTAAATTGGAATGACTCCAGCATCAAATTTCACCTTCATCCGGTGAACGAGCGCCTGACAATGACAACCCTTTTTCCGTCAAACCTATACAAATCAGCTCACAGACAACCCCCGTTGCCGTCGCTGACGTTCTGTGCGACCGCAAATACAGAATGAAATGTACAATGTACCAATTGTCGTACATGTTAAAGGTGCTGCAAGATATTGAATTTTGTTTACCTTCGCTTTTACACGATTACGGGCGCTACAATAACGCTTAGGCGTACAATAACGCCCAAACGCAAACCCTTTGATTCCCATTTACGGTACATCCTCGGCCTTTGTGCTCGATAAGTGTGCGCTTGGCACGTGCTCAGGTTTTTTTTCGGTGTGGCTGTTGAATTTGTTGGGTGGCATTGGAAGGCACTTAATAATAGCGTCACGCAATATGTAACCACCCGGGCGGGGGTGGCTTCAATTCACCGTTGAGGTAAGCAGCTATTATTTGGTGGGCTTGCCGCATAGTCTCCAGTCTATGTTATAGTAGATACGATTTTAAAGCCTGCGGCATACGAAATGACAAGGTGCATTAGTAAGGGTATGAGTGGTTGATGGAATTATAATTCTGTTAGATTGTTATGCTGTAATATAGAGGAGAGCTATGAATAATTTCATGACATAAAAAAGTGCATTTATTTTCATTGTAGATTTAATTTTTTTTTATTTATTTATAATATTGTTGCATATAGTATAAATATACAATCCATAATAACTATAAAACATAAGAACGTGTGAATCATCGGAATTGGGCTGCGAACATTTTGTTTAAGAGGTGTTTACATTCTCGGACGCACTACTACCATTGTATGCTCGATGTGCGTACGCTGCAGATGATGTGTAGGTCCGTGAGCACTCTTCCCAGAACATTGTCCTAACATCAGAACCGAACCCCTTCCCAGAATCTAACCTAACTTAACCTAACCTAACCAAACCAGTACTCTTCCCAGAATATGATAGTATTAGTGCGTTCGAGAATGTAAACATCTCTTAACTGTGTTAACTGATAGCGGACCAAGCAAATCAATGACCACGTACTTGTTATACCTTAATTATAATTCGAATATGATATGTTGTAGGCGAATTAAAAAATAATAATTGAATGAGATTCTTGAAAATCTTATAAATGCTCTATGAAACTTCTATAGATGATTCAATTTTTATATTCAGTATAAATGAATACAAAATGTCAGAAACACCTTAATACTTTGTAAAAACACTGCAATAAATATCTTTATATACCACCATATGCTCTTTCAATCGACAGCTGAAAGTTAGCTATTTACACCACGCGCGTATCTGCATTCACCTCTACCACTCCTATTCAATTTGTAAAGCACGTCCGACCAAGAACACATGTACAACAATCGTAATGTCCTCGTGTTCCTTTACGTTTTTAGGATATCCATGCCTCGTGCCTCTTGTGTCTCCTCCACTAGATAGATACCGACATGATAACCATTTTTCCATCTGCGACTTACAAATATCTATATTTCATTGCAAACGTTTTCTATCAAGTCCTCGATACTTTACTACTATTAAATACTACTTACTATTAAGTACTACCCATATTGCTGGAAATGCCATTCATATTTTACAGTAATATTACGAAATTCTCAAATTCAAACAATTCCACATTCCAATTGTAACTCCAACAATTGATTTTCTGACATTAAATGACCTAGTTCAAGTATTACTCTGTAAAACTTTGAAGAACACTTGTAGTTTTCCACATCGCTGCATAATTTCCTTTTAAATTTCATCAAAGTTAACGTCGCACGACGTTAATGCCACACTTGGAATCTGTCCCCAATTTGTGCAACCAAATGTGTGTGGCAACCGTTTACAAGAATTTGATTGTACCAAGTGGCAGGCCACAAAACAGATAACCATCATCAGCCTTCAAAGCGTCGTGTAAATTTCGTTCTTTCATTCTTTATTTGTCGATCGTTCAGGTCCGTTCACCATTTTTCATACAGATATTTCTTCTTTTTTTTTTCTTGCAACACCTCTCTCAAACTGTTAGTTGTTTTTTTTTTAAGTTATATTGTCTATATGCTGTTTTTGTTACGGTGAACGAAAGAAGGAAACAAAAAAAGAAAGACAGTTCTTTCTTTTTTGATCAGATCGCACTTCGATATTGCAACCCTACGGTGTTCAAGCCTCTTTCCAGGTCGCAAGCTGTGCAACCCTTTGAGATTTTTAACAGATTTGCGCCTAGTAGGAAGCACTGGCTTTCGCACCCAAGGTGTAAAGTGAAGTACAACGAAAGAACCCTTCTATTCTTTGAATACAAGAGGAAATAATTGCATTGCACAAGATTTGCTGATAAGATAGTAACTTTCACACAAGTAACAAGTAGAAAGAATTTTAACGTATTTATTTCATTCTCATACTAGCTGATACGGCATCTAGGAGTTTTAATTCAAATCGCACCAAAATTCAACGCATAACATAACATAATCATTAATAAAAACAAGAAGTTAATGTTAACGCCATTTATTAATTTCATCGTTCAATTAAGCAAGTTAAGGCATTTCCAAACTTTTAGCACTCTTCTTCCTCTTATTCCTCATCTTCTTTATCTCCCCACGTGCTTGTCTCGATACAGTAAGGGCGGAAAATTTCTTCTCCTCCTCGGTAACGACTCTAGCTTTCTGAGGCTTAACCTTCCACGCGATATGCCTGGGATTAACATCACTGACGAACTGCTTAACAGGTTCCTTCTGTGCCAAGATCTTCTTATCACCCTTCGGGAAGAGCACCAGCTTTCGACGATATTCTTGAAGACGTTGCTTGTTAACCAAGAGACTCTCGTAGGATTTATTACGGCGGCGGTGATCAACTCGGATGCCGATGTCTCGTGCCTGCTTGGGATTAAGACCAACGGCTCGGACTTCTGCTAAGGAGAATCCTCTGCCCAAACGTTGTTTCGCATTGTATCGCACCGATGGACAGTGGACGATCGGCTGTAGGGGATGGATTGGAGTTGGAGCTAATTCACGCTGGCGACGTATGCGAATCATAATTCGACGCCGCTTTCGCAAGACTTGTCCGAAATTCGTACGAAGCCAGCGTTTCCAATCTTTATGGAAGTGATTTTTTGTTATCATATTATTATGACGTACCATTTTTGTAGGGTTTGATATTGAAATATGTAGCAAATATGATTTATTTCTTTCTCTTCACTCCAGTTAAGTTAACAACACACTAGTTCACAAGTTCGTAATCTGGAGATAAGTGAAATTATTATAAAAAAGCGTATACAAGTAAATAATAATTGTTTTCATTCTTTTTTTGTTTCATGGCCAACTATAATTCAATGTAATTAAGATTAGTAAAATGTTAGATTATCAAGAAGGCTTTCATAATTATAAAGTTAAGAAATAAACGTAAACGAAAAATATACGAATAAAAAACAGTCATCAAAAGATCGAAGTTCCTTTCAAACCTCTCCAACCGGATTCTGGGCTTAATTGGGACAATCGGATTAAAGTCTATAATTTAATATGTCGTCCAGTTCTAGATTTTACTGCTGACTTCTGCCTTCTTACCAACGCAAGAACGAAGTAATATCTGCAAATCGGGGAAAGGACCGCCACACGTTTCAGACACCCCAATAATGTGCTTCACAATCCATCCAACCTTTTTCTTTATCAAGAAACCGGAATAACACCTATTCTGGATCGTCAGATATCTCTCGCTATTAAATTGATACATAAAACCACCTGTCCACACCAATTTCCACGCCAATCAAATGTCTCTGTATGAAGAACTAATTCAAAACATATTGTTTTTTTTTTCATTCATGGGCCGAAAGACTATGTAGTCGATAGCCTATTGTTTTTTTGCAATATATACATTATTATACGATTAAATAGCTCTATATTTTCCAATTAGAAATTTGGGGGTTCAATAACTCCCGCACAAAGGAAAATAAACACCAACATCCGCATCAACAAATCTCAATCACCATCCGCATCAACACTGACTAAGGTCAGTCAATCCAAGACTTCGGCATCGGCCGACATCTCCTGCGACATCATCTTCTGCAGCCAGCCGTCTTCACCTGGAGGCCATCTCCATCAATGATTCCACAGTCTGTCAGTCAGTCATCAGTCAGTCTTCACTCAGTCCGAGTCAGTTCGACACCGAAGTACACCAACAGCGAGCTCGACATCAGCTGCCGCCACCAGAGAGTCCGCCGTCACCGAGAGTCCAAACCGAGTCTCCACCGACTACTCCGACGACAGCACCCGCCACCAGTGATTTCGCCACTGGCCTTCATCATCTGCGACACCGACGTCATCCACATCGTGCTCCCTTCAACCAACGCCAGCCATTCACCTCCGTCTGCTGCATCCCAGGATCTCCACGCTAATCTCCTTCATTTCTATATTTTTTGTTACATATATTGTAGTACAATAAAATCCCACAGAAATTATATACCTGTTAAGTGCCAAAAATAGTCTGTTTATTAACATTATTCTTTCATTGATTTCATTTTTGACTACCGTTAACATCTAATTCTTAATAGGAGATTTAGACTGGATGGAAATTGTTTTTGAAACAAAATATTTATGGGCTGTGTCTAGTGATTTGAAAATAAGTCGTACTTTGTAATTCCGCTGCCTATTGTGAATTTCTAGAAACGAATTTGGGGCAGAAAAATGGGGTCAGAAGAAAGATCTCAATATTAAGATTGATTTGTAAAATCTGGACAATACTATCGCCCCTTAACATCAAACACGTGGTCACAGATCCACGAAAATAGGAAACAGACCCGCACGACAACCGGAATTTGAAAGAAACGGAAAAAGTTGACCTCGATACCGATCTCTGCAAGACTTTAAAGTCATCCAGATTTATGTCTAATTGTCAAAATTCTCATGAACTTAACTTCATCCTTGGAGGGTAGCATCAGCCTCGTTGTAACAAACGCTTAACATTGTAACAAACCCGACAAAAGCTAATACGATTTAATAAAGTCATAAAACTACCCTATTATACCAAACCGTAGGGATTATCATTAATTATTAACGGAACAAATTTAACGTTTATACGCCAATAAAACTTATCACAAAAAATGTAAATTTGCAAATCCGTTCGGAAATAGAGCGATAAAACTCATTCAAATTCCATCCATCTATCCATTCGCTTTGTGATGATCACCAATCTGCATATTACACATCTTTGTAGCCCTTCTTATACGATTTATTCTTTTATTATGTGGCCGATTGTCTAAAATGTAAATATGCGCAACAAAATAAATATCTTTTATTGCTCATAAATGTACAATTTGCGCCAGCATTTCGCACTGGAAGCACTATGCGAAAAAGGTGAACGTATGCAAATCTTCGAAAATAAAATCCAGCCCAGAGTTGAGTTGAAGTGACGGATACAGGTAGCCGCTCGTACAAAGTGTCTTTCATCGCGTCAAAACGTCAATTGCGCAAGCGTATATTGACTTTACACCCTTTACTTTACTTGCCACGCCACGACAATGTTTACGATGACATTAACGCATCAACACTGCATGTGTCGTATGCATATGAAAAGAAATTACAAACAGAGCGGCATCGATGGTGTTGACGACACAATGGCTGCGCTATCGTAAATAAAAACCAACAAAAATATGTATGGACTAACAAAACCTGGGTCATCTCGCTTTTGCACTGACAAGGAGAGTGTATCAATTGTCCACCACGGATTTGAATGAAATTTTTTGTACATGTACAGCCATGAGAATAACATGTATGTAACGTGTTAAAGCAATATATACCAAACTTGGGAATTTTTTTGAGCAAACGGCGTAACATCCCGTTAACGCAATTTATTTCTATATATGTTCCACACGTACAAAGCATTTCATTCAATTTCGTGTTGGACGATTGACACACTCTCCTGATGAGAGAGGTAGGCGCCGAGAAAAGACGCATAGAGTGCGGTTTGTCTCCGGCAGTAAATTGTTTTCATTGCGCTTTTTGCGCCTTTTGTTGCCCAGCTACCGGTTACTGTCGCTTAGCTGATTGTAATTTGCATTTTTATCAGTTGCACGTGTTTGTGTTTACCTTCGACGCTGTTTGACGATTCATGCTTGGAGGTTTGTTGGTTCTGCTTACCCTTTTTTCGTGCTGAATAGGAATTATCAAGCTTAACGCGCGTGAATACTTAGAGAGTTAATTGTTAACATAAAACAGGATGAATAATTATGTATGCTATAAATTACGGTGTAATTGGACGCTTTATAGACATATAATATTGAGTTGGGTAGTTAGAAATCACATAAAACGCAATTAGGATTGCTTTAACTTATATATGTTTTATGTATGTTTTACATTAGTTATTGTATGAAAATAACGCACATCCTTTGTCTTTGAGCAGACAACGAGAAAGTCGTGCGTTACGGGTTTGAAATTCGTTTGAACGCACATAGACATTCACTACAAACATTTATTGATTGAGGTGCACAATTAAGAGCGATGCGATACAAATTAAATGCGGGTTAGGGTGGTGATTGCCGTTTGACGCTGCTGCCGCACGCACAATGCCCGATTTCACCCATCACGCTATCAGCACCGCCGCGTTGCGTCGCATCGGCCTCATTATCTTTGTCTAATTTCTCTTTGCGTTGCGTCGTATCAAATTCACCGGTGTACACCATGCTACCGCCGCGCCGCCCCCTCACGCACATCAAACACGCACGTAATCAGAGCGACCAATAACCAATAATGCAGCGACAAACCGCCAACGCTCTGTCGCATTCGTATACTTCACATGTGTATATTGTGCGTACGAGTATGTGTGCTTTTTGTAGGGCTGCTTATCGCGCCCGTTTTCGTCCTCTATTCACCCTGCCCGCGGTGCTGTTTGTGGCATGCCCGAAGATATTTTTGGGGGTGAACAACGCACAGTCTCTCTCGCATCCACTCGCCTGTCTGAGGGAGGGTTTTGGCATGCCTCCCGTGTGAACGGGGTGGTCTCCGTTATCGGTCCGGTGGCATCTCTTCGCTGCGACGCGGGATGCCACTTCGGTTACGCAATTTTTCGACCCCCTAATGAGTGCCCAACGAAAGTTTTAATTCGGAATAACTGTTTAGCTGTTTTTGTGTTTGCCTTTTTTTACTTACATTCTTTATTTTTTCGTTATATTCTTTATGTCTACTTATATTCTCTAAAATGATTAAATGTTGTTTACATTTGTTTTTTATTATTTATTTTAAAATGTATTGCGGAGCTTATACTTTTGCAAGTGATCATCGAATATTTGTACGCCGTTCTCACGGCATTAAATGTCTTTTTAGCTCGCTATTGTGCTCACTATATTACCCATTATATTTTTAAGTGCTGTTGTCTTTAAAGCCCTTTACCAAGAGGAGGGGAACTTCACAGTAACCAACTTTTATTGCACGTCACACGCACTCTGAAACAATTACGCAATCGTTTTTAGAAGCTTTACAATGGGTTGAAACTACTTGAAAATACAACAATGTCTGGAGTTATATGTGGAAAATTTTAATATATTACGAAAGACAATAAAAAGAATAAAGAAAAAGGATAAATGCAACCATTTAGTGCCCGATTATAGATTTACATATAAAGAAAGTTATAGTAACATTTTATCACAATATTACAATCTTCCAGCGGACGAGGTTCGAGTCCTCGAGGCGAGCACCACACAGTGTGATTATTATTCACACACTACTTCACACATTCACCCACCCACACACACACCCACACTACTTCAAACATTAAGACTTCACACACCAATCTACAGACATCTCTAACTCACTAGAAGAACTACAATCAATTCGCATCAACTACAAAAATTGTATAAAAACACTTACATGTATGAATTGTAAACAAAAACAAACAACAAAAATAAATAGAACATATC
>WSZQ02090611.1:2322-13712 GCA_019419845.2 Weissflogia rhopalogaster | reverse complement strand
CACCACATGTTTTTCACGTTTTTTGTGACCTGAGTCGTTAAGTAGTTAATAAAGAGAGCATAGAGGCACAAGACGCTCTTGAGGTAGGTTTAAGTGGTTGCACGACGCATTTGGCGCTTTAAGCGTCTGGAAAATGTCTTATCACGGCCAAGCGTAACGGCACATGCGTGCCCAGCTACGAGCAGCCTTCTCCCGCCTAGAGATGTAGGTGGAGGTGGGAAGAAAGGCAGTTAGTTCGTAAGAATTTTGTCAAATAAAGTTTAATCACATTTTTACTCCCGAAACGTCTACTCCTCTCTTCAACATCTTCAACAATTTGCATCGGACGGTTAGTCCACGAACCCTGCTAAAAATAAAAGATTCGCGTTATTTCGCGGGTTGATGTTGCTGTTCGCAACAGGTAGTATAATTATTGCGACTTATTTGTAATTTTAGCACACGCAATTAACACGCCCTGTTTACTTATATTTAACTATGAGTTTAATCTATATTTAAACTACGTCTGAAAGTATTGAAGAGCTATAAACTAGAAATGAAAGTATTAAATAATCAAGAGTAATTGACCTAATCTGAATGTATTATGTTAATTTATGAATGTTCGACACTTGAGAGTTCCAATGAAAGTAAACGCGTCTTTCTATTTGGTATCTCGTTCGACCAGTAATTTCAACTAGTGCGAAGAATTTGCATAGTGTTCTCGTAGAAATTTGCACTCCTATTTAACGCACGCATGCATCAATTATTGGCAGAACAATGGACTAATAGTAAACTGAATATAGAGGTATCATAACCGAATAGAGCATTGATCGTCTCATTCATTCTCACTCTGCAAACGCGAATCTCTCACATTTCTTATGCAATAAGCTTGTATAACAAATTAGATTAACAATTGCAAATTATTTTACTTGGAAACAATGATATATTATTGTCTAACTAACGATCTCTTGCGTATAACTGCATTATATAGCTGGAATTTTATAACAAATATTTATTTGTTTTCTAATTAACTAATTCAGGCAATTTTATGCGACTACAAGCATAAAATATGTTTACTTCAATATATACACATTAAAATACTGCGCAATCTGAAATCGGACATAGAAATTCGTTTGGCTTGCCTGTTTGTTTGCTTTTTTTCGGATGCACACAGAAAAAAAGGGTGGAAAATATAATTTTAATCTGCGCTTATCTTTTCGTTATGTTCTCCCCTTGGTCATGCCCATGGGAAATTACGCACATACAAAAATGTTGCGCCACTAGAGCAGCAAAAATAGTCCGCAGGCATTATAAAGAAACAAGCTCGTAGCAACAACAGCAGAAAAAAAGTAAGCGGGAAAAGACTCAAGAAAGCGGGGACAAAAACCAAGAAGCGTGGAAACACTGCGATGCAATAAGTTTTTACTGGACTTTTTCGTGTGTTCAAAATTTAAGTTGCGTCTTTTGCAAACATTTTCGTTTGCCTTTCTTTTTATTTCCAGTAAGAAGTACGTTTTTCCATTTGTTCCGAATAGTTAAGTGGATCAAGTTGATAATAAAATTCGAAGATAAAAGGCAAATAGTAATTTTTAAATGTTTAGAAAGATTACCGTCATAAAAAGAATGTATCTGGAATTATGACTATTATGATTCGAAGTTATAAAACTGGCTCGCGTATTTGTTCTTCAGATTAAATGTAAACAGAAAGAAATAGATGAAGTCGATCAATTTGAAGCGGTCACTAAAACCGTATTTCGTAATTTGGTTTAAGATGAAATATTGATATCGTAAATTTTATGAAGATTCTTAATCATTTTATGACTTAATATTTGTGCAATGAAATCTTCAATTTAAACGAATTTACATCAATTGTATTCGCTCCTGCATCCGAATTTTAACGTTATCTCACAATATTTTGTCCCAAAAATGTAATACAACTATGCAATACAGTTAAAAAATAAATCATTTATTTAATACGGATCAGGTGAGGTGCAGAATAGCTTTCACAAATCTGCTGCCCATGGTCGTTCATGTTTTATATCTCTAACGATGATAACCTATCCCGATAAAATTTTGCGATGATGATGAGCACCTACGATGGTCTGCCCGCGGAGATGTGCCCGACGATGATATGGCCGACGATGAACAGTCCTAGACCCAATTTTAGAAGTACAAACAATTTTAAATACTTTGGTGATCAACATTCTATCATCTTCTTAAACGTTTCCTTGAATAACTTACACCAACAAATGTTGGTCCTAAGTTTCCCGATCATATCATATCAAAAAATGAACAGGAAAAAATAACAGAAAATTAACAGGAAAAACAATTGTTATATTTCCTAGTTGTTATATTAAATAGTTGTAGTTGTCTCAACAAACTGTATTGCCAAATCTCGCAACAGAATCTTATAAACGCACGATGGTGGATATAAAGGCTAAGTGAGTCGACTAATAATAAAATCTCCGGAATGACATATGCATCGGGTTATACGACGACAATGCGAATCGTAATAAAACGTCGCGTCTCGACTACATTTCGGTTCATAAAAATATATATTTTATCATGAGAGCGCCTTTTCCTCTTCCCCACCCCGCCGGCGGCATACGACGAACGACGCTGCTAAAAGCAAAGTCGTAACATTTTTCTTCCACTTCTAGGTCTAACGCAATTTATTATAAATTTTCATTCCGCCCGTCGGCGACGACTATGGCAATATGAATGCATTTTTAGGCCGCCTCCAGCGCTGGCGAAAACTTGCTCCAAACTACAAAAAGCGAAGAAAAAAAAAAACAAATGTACTTTGAGAACCAAGCCAAGGCGAACCTATATACCTGTGGGCTATTGCAACAAAGAGCGAGCGGCGAAAACATTTGTTGCCGCTCTTCTTATATAGTAAATTAAATTAAATCATCGCATATATTTTTCGACCGCCACGCAGAAAAGTTGGGAAGTTGCAAAACTTTTTCTCAACACTTTTCATCAACAAAATCATTTCGAAGTTGGTAAGTGAAATACTCTCTTAGCACATTTGAAACATTCTTTATTACTTCTACTCTAAATCAGATAGCAGCTTTTAGTAGTTCTAAGTAATAACGAAATCACAAACAATAATCGGCAATTAATAAGTGCGAATAGTGTATTCTGATGTTTCCGGATAGATGTTAGTTACTTCCGGTAAGAACTTTCACTGATTTACCTCATACGTGTATTAATTTTTGATATGCTAATTGTAAGATCGCGAAAGTTAGCACCCACATTCGTTGGTGTCAAATAAATTATTCAAAGAGTGGATTTTGACAGTGACAGTGAATTCTTCCTAATTGGAACTAAATCGTATAATTATAAAAGCATGAATGTTCTCCAAGAAAGTATTTCAAGTTTTTGCATTTCTAAAATTTAATCTACAATTTTAGCAAGTCGATAATAATTTCAACGATATTACATATACTGCTTTTATATTAAGCCAATATTAACTGTATTAATGCATAGCATTTCATTAGGAAGTTATACTTCTATAATTAGGAATTTATGTTTTTAACTGGAAGTAATTGTAGGTAAGAATAACGAATTATATAATGTCATTGTGAGTATGTTGGCAAACAGATTATTTACCAAATAAATTCACATAAATTTGCCATTAGTATTTTAAAAAATGTGCCGAGGTCCTGGTTCAATTCCTGGAATATATGCATAAACTTTATTGACATTCCACTTGTTGTAATAACCTTGACAGGCTTTCACAAATAAATAATTAATACCAATAATAAAATGAATGAAGAAAAATAAAACGAACAATAATTCATATACAGAACTGCACAGTTAATAATTCAGGACCGCCCTTGTAATTCTCTTCTCCAATTCCATTTTTGTGATGACAATCCTCCTCCCCTTTGCTACAGCCGTTTTCCAATAATATTCCTTCTTGATCATTGTGAACCTAACCATTCCTACTTCAGTCCTTTACAGGTGCCAGGTGCTCCCAGGTATCCAGCCGATTCTGATCTTACTGCCTCTCTCCTTCGATACACACTTAGCCCTAACCAGCAATGCCTTCTCACTCCCGCTTCTGCCACTATCCGCAAAGTACCAGGGCCTTCTCCCGATAACTTATTCTCTTTCGTCCACGGGGTTGTAGGGTTTCATTCCCCATTCGCGCCAATCTTTCAACGTATCTCACCACTCTTGCAACCGTTTCCAATTTCACGTTTATTCTGCTTGCAGAACCACATATGTTGGAGTCGATTTCTTCAACCCCATCAAGCTCTTCAGGAACCAGACCTACTCCTCCCATTCACTCAGATCCCTCTTAACCGTAAATTGTTGACACCTTCGTAACATAGCCTGTAAATACATGCAGGCTCGAACCACCAATACTCTAGCCACCGTATACATAAGCATCCACACCTCCATGCAAGTGCCATACCTCCATTCAGCAGGGGACCCGGTATCCACACTTTCCCAAGTTTTGAATAAGGAGGAGGGTTGGGCGATTCTCCTGTAAAAAAATCCACACATATGCTAATGCATGTACTATGAAACCCGATCAGGCGGGGTGAAAATTAACGTGTTCGAAAGACGTTATCAAACACTATATTACCGAGAAAACCACCATTAAAAATGTACATTTTCCAATTATTTTATTATGGTTTCTGAAAACCCGAATATTTCCAGAAGCGGTTTTCGTACTCTTCAAAATAGCTCGTTTCAATATTAATGATATTTAAACATTTTGCTGGTATTATTTTACAGTAAAGCAGAAACTCACGGCTAAATGATTTTACTTTAAATATACAACCAAGGTTTTACGCGGCAAAATTCCCTGAATTCCAAATTTATTTTACATTTTATTAAAACATGAAAATCGCGGTTTCTATTTCTGTTTTTCGGTTTTCATTTTGCCAGTCAAACCCGCTGTTTTTCAGAAATTCTATATATCAATAAACAAAAACAATAAATATAAACAAATAACAAATAAAATAATAGATTACCACAAATGATTTATATCAGTATTTAGAGCAAAAATTGACAATTTTCATTAATTTTAATATCAACAATATAATTATAATTAATATAATTTATTATTATATCAACAAAAATGCTGGATTACTTGGATATTTTACTTTTTTGTATTTTGTGAGGTTTATGACAACTTGAACTTAGTTGTTGGAAAATTGGGAGCCGGATTCGGTTTCTGAGATATTAAGTTTATTTATATGATATTTATGTATGCATCATATTTTGACTATGTGTTGGGAATAATCAAAAGTCTTATTTACTCTACTAAGATATAGAAACCTCTTAATAAAACTAACAGTAAGTGTAGGGAATGGAAGTGATATTGATAATTTTTAATAAACTTCAGCACAGTCTTAAATTTGTTGCTATAACCAATTATAAATAGATTGACGACGGCAAGTCAACGAGAGAAACCATTGGGAAGCGGCAAACTTGGTGTGATCAGTGTGGTAAGTGGACCACCACCACCAACCTTGGCTAAATCGAAACCATGGCAAAATAAATCTGTGATCTCACAGCTCCTCACAGGGTACGGTTGCTTCTGCGCTTACTTGTACTGGATAGGGAAATGAAGCGCAGAAGAATGCGCATTTTGTGGAGAAAGTGACACAGTCGAACCCATCTTCTTCAACTGTCGTACTTGGGATTACCTTAAAGGTGCAAGTATAAGATGGCTAACGTCGGACACAGCAATCCAATATGGTAGAAGGCAAGAAACACTGAGATACTGTAGATAGCGAAAACTGAAACAGTAAATGTATTGACATCAGCAACAGGATACGTTATATCTGTCCTCTGTCTGTCCTCTCTGACGTCTTTGTCCTCTGTCTGTGCTCTGCCTGTTCTCTCTGACCTGGGTCCGTCCACTTTGTCCTTGGTCTGTCCTCTCTGTCATTTGTGTATCCTCTCTGTCCTCTGTCTATCCTCTCTACCCTCTCTCTGTCCTCTGTGACATCCGTTTGTCTTCTATGTATATGTCTGCTATTTAATTTAGACCCTTATGATATACCCAAATGGGAAGTTCCGGAGGTGGAGGAGACTTTTTCCAACATGACGACATGGGTTGAGCAAAATATCCGGCCTGAGCCGGCTCCTCATCTGATTTTCTGAAGGGCCACTTGTTCCAGTTTGCATGACGCCGGCAACGCCCATAAAAATGACGATGGTCACCCGGCGGATAGTCTTGCACGAAAACATGAAACGTATTTTTTCTACTCCTCTTGCATAATATACACATGTCAGCATCGTTTCTGATTAATAAATGTCATACATATCCTACGGGTGTTCATGTCCATACTGGTGGAACTCGTAGTTTCAACCAAGGCAGTGAGGAAATGAAATAGTGAATATAGGTGCATAGAGCGTAATTCTGCGCACAATGAGTATAGCTGAACAAAACATGTATAATTATGAAAAAATCTCTGCACGTTGAAAAAACTTTAAATTAACAACGTGCAATGTTTCTGTATAAGACAAAACCAGTTTAATTGCACAAAACAATCTCAGACGCTTTGTATCTTTTGTTGAGTAGCTCTTGTAACGTTTCAATTGTGTCTTTTAATGTTTTATGATGTATTTAGACGGTCGCGTGAAACGTTTAAATCTTGAGAAGGCGATAAGTCCCTCGTATCACGCACATATTGTGCAACACCTTTCTCCATGATCCACAACAGACGCAGACAGCGAAACGCTCTCACACATAATATGAAAGTTGTGTGTCGCTCATACGGCCAAACATATCCATAACTATTCTGCCATGTTCTTACCCATAATATGAAACCTAAACTGGAAGACATTGTCAATGGTTAATCGAAAAATAAGAGTGGTGGTGCTAGTTGAAAAAGTAGGGACGCTTCGAGTACCATCGTAGAAAGAACCAACGTGGGAGAATATAAATACTAGAGGAACCTGGTGAAGAACGTCAATTAATAATTGAGAAGCTCACACGAACTATACATTTTAATTATAAATAATTTCGTGTTTTCAATACTAATTAGATATACTACTAAAGAACGTATAAAATGAGTTTACGGGTGATTTTGAGTTGTGCATTGGTTTGTCTTACGTTGAGAACATCATGGGCTCGTTCGGTAGCACCGCAGGAACAAGAGTACAAGGTTCAGTACTACGTACCTCAGCAGCAGTACATTGAACAGGATGAAATTCCTCAGCATCAGCAACAAGCACAACCGAGATACATTACAGCGGCACCAACACCAACCTATCAGGTTCCCCAGCAGGCAAGACCACAACACGAAAGACCTACTCATCGAGTTGCTCAACTGATTTTACCTTCGTCGGCTGATAGACAGGTTCGTTAAATTCACCTTTATGTAATATTGGAGTATTGGTGGTTACTTAAATATATTTTGATTCTACGAATATTTAGATTTGCAAAATTAATTTTCTGAAAAGGTCAAATGTAAACAATTATAAATTGCCCAGATTCAGGGTAACTAAACCCTTAATAATTAAATGAAACTTTATTCACCGTAAAATAAAGTTTCATCAAAGTTTCTGTAGCAAAATTTGGATTAATGATTTCAAGTATCTGCGGAAATCAATTTATTAATCCTTTCCGTTAGAGACTTTTCTTCATAGTAATCTGTGGCACCTCGAGATGATTGTGGGCGAAAATCGCCGGTGGCGCGTTCGATACTCCTTGTACAGAGCAAATGTGTGGCGCAAATCGTGCTACGGCAATACGCTGAATTGGCGCCCCTCGAGTGCACACAGTTAATTACCATTTTAGTCGAATTGCTTACAACTATTCACTGTGTAAAATTTTCATCATCATATATATATGACATATACAAGTACCTGTAGAAATCAATTTATTCATCCTTTGCACTTGAGACTTTTTTTCCCTAGCATTCTGTGGCATCTCGAGATGATTGCGGGCGAAAACCGCGGAATTGCTGGTGGCGCGTTGTAGTTGGGCGCTGAATAGGCGCCCTTCGAGCGCATACAGTTAATTATTTATGATTTTAAGTAGTATTCATCATCTAATATAGATATATTGTATATATCTAACCTTCTGGTGATATTACTCCGACAAAGATCTTTTATTATCTCACTTTAATCTTACTAAAATTTATTGCACATTTCTAGCTAAACCTTTAATAACTAAATGAAACTTAATTTCACGTTGTTCTTCAGCAGTGTGTATCAGTGATTTCAAGTATCTGTAGAAATCAATTTATTTATCCTTTGCACTCGAGACTTTTCTTCCTAATATTCTGTGGCATCTCGACTTGATTGCGGGCGAAAACCGCGGAATTGCTGGTGGCGCGTTCGATACGCGTTGTCCAAAGCAAATGTATGGCGCCAAGCGTAGTTGGACGCTGAATTTGCGCCCCTCGAGCGCATACAGTTAAGTACTATTTTAGTCGATTTTTTTAATAAACTTTACACTATTTAAGTAATATTCATCATCTTATTGATAGAATGTATATATTTAAGTTTTTGCTGATATTTCTCCGTCAAAGATTTTATATTACCTTACTTTAATTATAACTCATAGCTTATTTCAATTATTTTTGACCAATAACCTGCTGTGACGCAAGTACACCGAAAATATTCAATTCAGTTATTTGTTTCAACATATTAAAATAGAAAAGAACCTATGCGTTAATTTTTGTAATAAAAATAATTTGTTAAAATATGCTGAAGTTAACAATATTTTCCAAAATGTTTTTGCTAAGATTTATATTTCACCAAAATGTCTGTAAAATGGAATATTCATCAAACGAATTAAATTAGAGAGAAGATTAGCAACAGAACGACACATTGTGACAACTTCCGATTTCTTGTGATTAATTAATTACATTTCTCCACCCCAACGGAACGCATGTTTTGCATGTGACCAATTTGCTACCTTTGTTGTGCGTCAGCGCGAATTAATAACGTAATTAAATGTTTCTAAGTAGATATACTCGAACGGCGGCAGACACGGTGCGAACGAGTGCACATTCTCTAGCATTAATTAAGTAGAAATTAGGCTCATACTAATTCCACTATAATCATTAATATCTTTAATTAATTAATTTAGCGACAGGCGTGAGCGTAACCAATATTGATTTGCGCATGCAGCGGGGAGTGTTTTGATGTGTGGCTTCCATTGCAGGTGGCCAAAGTTGCCGCACAATCCGTTGGCCCCGAGTATGCCCAACACGTTCAACTGGTCCAACAACAGGGACTCGCACAGGAAGCCATCAGCACCGCCCAGCGACGGGCGCAGGCCATCTATCAGCGCCAGCAGCAGCAAGCTCAGCAATCCCAGCAGCACCAGGCTGCTGCCGCCCAGCGCCAACAATACTTGACCGAAGTTCCTGCAAAGACGCAGTATGTGCAGTATGTACCTCAGCACCAGCCTCAACAATACCAACTGCAGTACGAACAACCCGAGCAGCAGCAGCAGCAGCACCAGCCGGTGGTGAAGAGTGCGCCCCGACCGCAATACCGCTTGAAACCACAGGCTGAAAAGAAGGAGGAGGAACAAGAAGAGCACGACGTGAGTATATCACATTATTCATGTTTGTAATTGCGAAAATCCACCGCCTCGGAGCCGCGATTGCGCTTGGCTGATGAGATGGCAAAATTGGTTTTCTTTGCTCGACGTGTGGATTATTTGCAATGCGCTTGATGTTTGCTGAATGTTACGATGCGCGCTTGAGCAATTCTCATCCGAGGTGTTAATTAGCCCTCGGAAAGTGGCAATATACGTCGTCGATAAGATAAGAATGGGACAAAGCAAGTGGGGCTGAATGTCGTGGGTGTTGAGTAAGTCATCGTGGCGTTGTGTGACACCACTATATGGACGCCCGACCGAGTGGATGCAATTAATTCAACGTTTCAACGTGGAACAATCCGACAGTTAGCTATGGTTTGCCGTGCTCCAGACAACGAGCTAGATTGAACTAATGTGCGCTAATGCAGGATAGTTTAGTCTGCAGCCGGGACAGGCCGGATCTAGTATGTTACGTTGGAATAGTTTCTTGGCGTGGCTGATGCTTCCGCAAATTGCGATTGTCAACGCGAATTTCCAGATTGTGGAATTCGCGATGCAGCAGGTGTAGGTGTAGCTCTCCTGATTACCGTCACATGAATGTAGGCCTAGTTGAATCAATCAACACTATTAGGCCTTAGAACCATCGAGGAAATTGCAATACATCTAAGTATGCGTACAACGTTCGTAATATTCTGTTGGTCTTTTTTTGTGTAAAATACGAGCCGTAGACGCGATATGAAGTCGGAATCGGAAATTTCATTTTCGCGAATACCCGTATGCTTGGTATCATGGTGAAAATCGAAAAGTCAATAAATAAGATGAAGATAGACGCCGTGCGAATAGCCAACGACGGGGCGAGGTTTGAAAAACATACTCTTTCCTTGGAATACTCGTATGTATCGATGGAAGTGAATGGTGAATAGAGAAAGTCGCGTGTGAACTTGCACTCGTATTACAACACATACATATTTCGCATGTTGAAAACTGTATAATGGTTTATAAACAATTTTTCATGCTGTCAATAGTAAATCTATATTTGGATCTAATACAACAATATTTTACATAATCTGACAAATCCATCAAATTAATACCTATATTTTTTGTTTCTTTTTGATGGAAACCTTATAAAGGTTTATGTTTAAGCATAACAGTCAATTAATTAAGGAGGCATTTATCTGATTGAAAATACATAACTTTCCCGATCTTTTTCTCAGATAGTATAACTCAAAACGTGTGGCAATTTTGATGACAATATATTGCATGAATCATTACATGACATTCTACTATTATATGACATTGAAAGAAATTACATTAAAAATGATTGAATAGAGCTAATGAACAAAAGGTCGACGATCAGTAAATTGATTGTGAGTGAGTGATTGTGAGTGATGAGTGATTTCGTTTTTACTCAAGAAAAAGTTAAAATTGCATGTTTTCATACAATTTTAATTTTTTATTGCAAATTTCGCATGCAAATTCGATTTAAAAATAACAAAACAATATGTAAATACATATTTTTCAAAAAACAATTGACGTAATATTCAAAATGTATTCTTCTTCTAATCAATAGTATTGCGCACTAATATGAATAATTACATTGAGATGGACTGAATAGAACTCAATGAACATAAAAGTTAATGATCGATATACGACACGAAAAATATTGATATTGATTTCGATTTTACTCAGCTGTGTACATCCTAGCGTCTTTAATTATATTTGCAAACCTAAATTCAAAATGTTTTTGTAAATTTTATTAAATTATCTTGAATATAACGTAGAGTATTTTAAAGAAAAAATTAAAATTGCATGTTTATATACAATTTTATTTTTTAAAAGCATATTTCGCATAAAAATTCGATTTAAACATGAAAAAACAATATGT
>WSZQ02090600.1:0-13713 GCA_019419845.2 Weissflogia rhopalogaster | reverse complement strand
CTACCAATCACACGACCATCTTGGAAACGTTGCTCAGTACGGGATGAATTCTTAGTATCATAGCTCAGTTTGTAGTTGCCAAGGGTGTCTTCTTCCAAGTTAACGCGACCCTCTTCTATTGGTAAAGCATTCGTCAGCACCAAGAGAGGGAGGAAAGCAATCTGAAAAGAATATATATTTTTACCAATCTTAGAAGAAACTAAAAGAAATCCGTACCACGAATTTCATATTGAAGTATAGATGTTCTTTTATAGGTGATAAGATTGAATGTGCACTGTACTTTTGTAAAATATACTTAGACTATTTATACTCTAGTTTTGTAAAAGTAATTTTATCAAGTATAAAAGATAGTCGTTTGTGCTAATGCATTTATAATTATTTCCCATTTATTAACATTCCGACGATGTTTCATAGTCACCTTTCTAAATTTTATAGAAATAATTTAATGTGTTCAGTTTTGCTTTAAAAGTAGAACTAAAATGATGAATATATGGTTGTTTATGGCTATATAAAATTTTGGAAGAAAACCAACTAGTGTTGGAATACTGATACCCTACTTCTCCCTATATGATCTTTTTCTTCTTCTCCTTCGTTTGACTAGGATAGTATCCTGTTTGTCGATCCTGTATCCTGTTACTCTGTTGATGACGACACCCAGCTCTGTAGCCATATTTTCGGTGGTCTCCCAAGGGAACATTTAGCGAATGGGATGTTACAATATGATCGTCATAACCATGTCAAAGTCATAAACATGCAACATTCTAGTAGCCCATAAAACGAGCTTTAATCCTAACAATCACCCCCCGAAAGCTGAACCAATGATCTTGACATAATACAACAACATAACATAAAACAAGTACTTAACAAAATGGACATAAGGTAATGTATGAACGGTTTATGTATAAGAAAGATCTGGTACTGGAGTAAATGTAACAATGGGATGAAGTTTCAGCCCGGAGTTTATTAACACAAGAAAACGTTTGAAATGACAAATAAATTATAAGTGAATTCTTGTCGACTTCTTTAGTGATCTTGTTGGTACAAGAATCGGAAGTGACGTGATTTATGTCCGCTGGATCCATCTTTGTTGTTGGGTCCTGTCGCCCCACTTACAGGCCCCCTTACCTTTGCTGAGTGTTTGTGCTTAGCTGTTGGTGGTGGATGTAGGTGCACGATGGGTTGCCTATAGTGACGGTCTTCGATTATGTGGTGACATAACTACATGTAAGAATGTATTCAATTTCTGTTAGAGAATTGTTGGTGTATGTTGTTGTTGATTGTAGTTCTCGCAATGTCTGTAGAGTTCCGCAAAGTTGAATGTTTTTTAAAGTTAAATGTTATAGTTGAATGTTATGTTGAATATTGGAAGTACTGCTGGTGTGACTGGTTTTTAATGAGTAAAGTGGAAAATAATCACTCTGTGCTGTGCCCGCCCCGAGGAATCGAACTCGAACGCTGGCGTGATTCGCCAAGATGTTCCCCTCTAAGCTAGCCAGATGGACGGCGCAGGGCCTGCCCAACTGTGATCGAACTGACAAAACCTACGACTGCCAAAGCGACGTTAATTCTCAAATACGCTATGTTAACGCCACTTGATTTGTTTTTTTATATATTTATGTTATAACTACACAATTAATGTATATATTACCTGATAGGCCATTTAATGATGTATATGCTCGCAACAATTTTCAGTATTGGCGTTTCTAATCAAGTTATGTGACTTCAATTTTAAGCCTATTTTAAGGGATGAAGCCGGAGGAGATAGACTATGAAACAATTTTAGATTTATTCTGTGTTTTATCTACTATATAGTAATACCAAATATATAGCCATCGGTGTTGTGCAAAGCCTCAGTTTTCGTCCTTTTCTATGATAATTTTGTCATGTTGCATCGTTACATTACATTTTTGCATACAAAAGAACAAAAATTTAATAATTAGTTTGTGACAAAATTATCACAGAAAAGGTTGAAAAAAGAACCTTTGCACAACACGAATGGTAACAAATTTGGTAGTACTATATAGTAGATAAAACAGAGAGTAATCCTAAATTTGTTTCATAGTCTACCTCTTCCGGCTTCTTCCCTTAAAATAGGGGTAATGTTAAAGTCACATAAATTGATTAGGAACGCCATTACTGAAAATTGTTACATGCAAGCACATACCTGATTAAATGGCCTATCTCGTTATATATTCTGTTGGAAAATGAATTGACCTGCAACCCACTATACACATACATCTGAAATACACATACATTTAAGAAATATTTAAGAAAAATTTTGGCTAGAAACAACATTTTGTTAGGTGCAGAAGTCTTCCTCTCTTGAGTAACATTTACCTTGAAATTAACAAATAACGTTAATTAATAAATAACGTTAAACAAAGCAGCGGCTTGGCGCGTTATGAAGGGTACTGGATAGATCACCACAGTTAAATAACGTCGGACATAGCTACGCGTTGGATGGGTGACCACTTGGTTTCCCTACTCAACAAGCGGCTGCGACTCCTGACTTCACGGTAAAAACGCAAACGAAGGTTGGGCGATTCGCTTGCAACGGTCCTCGAAAAAAAAAAACCATATGCACAAGAGTTCAGAGCAGTACCATCAGTAGCGAGACCGGATAGGGCCGGGAGATAGTTACTAATCGACCACACCACTATCTGGTAGAAAAAGGTTGTTGATTAATTAAATAAATGAGTATTTATTGAACTATTATACAAAAAATATAATAATAGGCAATATATGCGCATACAAAAACCGGCAAAAATAACAATCTTTGACATTCATTAAATACTTTGCTTTCTTCTTATACGTTCATACATGCGTACGGTGAATTTAATCGCAAAATGTATTGAAAATGATGTGGAAACGATCATGATACACAGCTCCCAACGCAGTAAACAACACTGTTGCAAATATGTACAAAATTTATTGATGACAGACGGGCAGCCGTAAGTATAGCTTTATTATAAGTTATGCATAATGCAAAAACGCAACTCCTATATAATTTCCACTACAGTTCAGTTACTTTTAATTTGTTTGGGACGCAAATTGATAGCATTTATCAATTTCCCGCTACTTTGCATGCAGTTATCTCCATTATATTCGCATAAACATGTCGTGTTTGGTAGAATGAGTCATGATAGTCTTCTCTGATGCTGATCATAATGGTCATGGCAGTCATGATATCTCTGGGTCATGTAAATATTCAATAAATAAACGACGCAGAATACCGAACGTCGGACGTGCCGATGGAGCATGGAAACACCCACAATCAGCACAATTGAAGACGATGAACCTACCAGAAATCGGGTATATCTGACAATGAAGTGGACCTCAACCGCAAAGAAGAAGAAATAACGCATTATAGATGTGGCAAATTTTTTTACGCTCGGAAACATTTACCAAGTGTTTTACAAAGCTCTCGGCATACATGAGCAACGAGATGTTGTTTTGGAAATTCGCAAATACTTACTGGTACGTTCCAAGTATACGGATTTCATTTTATGGAACATCGAACACGTGTGCTTTAATCGTCTTGGTCGTGCAACACTGGATGAATCTGTATGAATTTACATTTTATGGCTCGCCTGCAAGTCAACTCGTGCCAGTGCGTGGATCGAGAGAGAGTAATTTATAAATTATGCGTTGTTAAGCGTCACGAATTTTTTACTTCTGCGAAATCCTTCAGAATGCCACGTTTTTATTGATATGAATAAATTCAATAAATTCAGAATTTAAAAAGGAATTAAAAATACCGATAAGAAGTTAACAGCGAGCCATCCAGTAGCGAGATCAAATTGACCCCAATTAAAATAACACGTAAACTATAATTTTGACATTCGATACTGGATCTTCTAATATAATATATATATTGTGTTATTATCCTGGTCTTCGTTTTGTAATATCAGGTACCGAACGTATAAATTAAAGGTGGATGTCTCTTATGGGAATTTAAAAATCATCACACCTTTTGATCTATCAACCTTCGTTAAAAAATATTTGGCAAAAAAATCACAAAAATATCAACAAAAGCGCTGATGTAAATATTATAAAGATTGATCGTGCTGGACCCAAGTTATTGGCAATTAACAACAAATGGGTTAGAGATTACTGGCGTTCCATAAAATCATATTGTGTCTGTCAATAGATATTAAAATGACTCATTCAATTTTATTAAAATTAAAGTTGATAGATCAAAAGTTGTGATGATTTTTAAATTCCCACATGTTAATTCCCATAAGAGACATGCACCTTTAATTGATCATTACATTCGTCCGGTACCTGATATTACAAAAAGAAGACTACGAATCTGATTGCAATAATACAATCTATTATTATTATTAAAAGCTACAGGATAGAATGTCGAAATGAAATTTTATAGGTTATTTTAAATGGCGCAAGTTGATCTAGCTGCTGGAAAGCTCACTGCTAACTTCTTATCGGTTAAAATTTGATTAGTGTTACTTGCATTAAAATTGTAAAACTTTGGATGTAAATTTTCATGATTTAAATTCGTTGTTATTCATTTGTACTGCATACTTATTACGCACACGAAAACGTTAAACTGTGACTAATTATTTAAATGTCAGTGAGTAGTATATAATTCGTAAAAACCTAAGCGAATTGGCTGTAATTTGTACGTTGTATTTTGTTGGTTGTATTGCCTTCATTCAAGTATTGCGTTGAGGTTCTTCTTCGACAGCGGAGAGAACGAGTCACGCCGGAAATCACTTTTTCATTTCGTTACATCTCTCAGATGCGTTTCGTTCGCACGCAAATCACCGGCAACACGAAGCTCACGAAACAGCCAATGAGGGTCTTGGAAACTATAAACGCACCGACATCTTAACCAACTGAACCAGAAATATCGGAAATATCATGCTGGTTAAGCGATGCGCGTTTAGACGAAATAATGAGATCATGCCCCAATCTATGGAAATTAAAAAAAAAAGTGAAGATAAGTAAAAGTGAAAATAATGTGAAATTTATTTCGCTTTATTTTGCAAAATCATTTAGCGAGGAATATAGCAAAAACAAACTACACGTTACTAACTAGTAGATTTAGCAGTTGATATGTTTTGCTGAAACATATTTTAATTTCAAGTCTTGGTTCTAACATTGCAACTGCAAACAACATTCTTCAATAAAAATAGTTTAGCATTACTTAAACCGCAAATCGGTTCCAATTGGAACGCGAAAATCCCTTTGAAGGGATTTTATTGACCCTCGCAAGAACCTCCTTATAGAAAATTTGAAAAAATTGATTTCACCAGACTAGTATCTTACTGTCATCTAAATTTCAAATATATTACAGTTTTCACCTAACAATAAGTTTTAGTAGTGATTTTATAAATATTTTTGAGTACGTATTTTGTTGCTACGAAGACGATTATATTCACAAAATAATTATCTCAAAAATAATTCCATGGATATCCTTTTAAACGACTTTAGATTTAATTTTTATTAATTTTAAATTTAAATTGCCTAAAATAAAATATTACAATCCCATATCCTTCTTTCTCCAAAGTGTTTTAATGAAATATAAGATGATAGTGTTATGATAAAACACGTTTAATTCCAGCGATGTCAATTTGTAAGGAAATTAACCCACTTTACACAAAACCATACAAAGGTACATCATATGCTCCATAAACGTTAAAAAATTAAAATTTTGCATAATTATCATCAGTTATAAACAAGCTACTACAGTTACTTCGTGTATATTTAGACATTTTAATGATTTCTGCCAATTAAAGTATATTCCGCCAGTTCATTAACGTTTCTCATTAGGTTGTGTGCGGCCGTCTTCTCATCAGTCCTGCACACTTCCTGCGCCTTCACCAGCGCCAGTCGTCAGGCGCGAAGTGCGTTACCGTTTCTATTCCACGTCGTCTCTTAATAAATCGCGCCGCTGAATCATACAAGGCGGCAGCCGTCTACAACACGGCGCAAACGCTCGCTCGATTCACTTAAAAATTCCGGTGGGGGTTCTTCGTGAGGTACGCTGACGATGCCTTGCGAAGGAGTTCTTCGCGCTGGCAGTCGCGCACGGCGTACCATCATCAGAGCGAGTGGCTTTTCACGCTTGTGTACTTGTTCAAAGTGCGCGCACAAAACACGCGAGTAAAACTACGGCAATCAGCGCACGGCGTCGCGAGACGGTAACGTGCGTTCCTCCATTCAGTTTGCTAATTACCAAACGAAGCATTTATGCTAAAAAACGCTTAGAAACAATCAACAATCACAAAACGTTGACTAAACTAAAACTCTTCTAAAGTTGCACCAGTTCTAAAGGCTGTGCACTGTGACCATTGTGAATACTGAAAGTGCACCTGGGATTTATTAATTTGCAACAATCGGATTTATGGTTTCGCTACCAATTAGAAGTCTTCCTGGAGGCCAAACTCAAGCAGACCAGCAAGGTAATTATTCCAAACTGGCGGCACAAATTGAGAATTGTACCATTGTACATACATTATCCCCCGAAGAAAAAGAAAGCCGCGCTAAATTGCAAATTTTAAGCCGGAGTTTTTTATGCGCTTTTGAATTTGATTCCAATCAGAATTTCTTGCGCCTGCGGAATGCTGCCGTCCGAACGTGATTTAAGCGTGAGAGATTAGAGAAATTCAATATCGGACGTGCATCGAAATCGAAGAATAATTTGTTTCACATTTGCTTCCCTCGGGGGCTAGGAATTTCTTGCGCTTGCAGGGAATTTACGAGCGGTCGCAGAATTTTATCAAATCCTACTTTGAATAGGAAACAATGCACGTGGAATGTAAGTCATCTCGATATTATTGCTGCCTTCCTGCCAGTTTTGCTATCATTTGTATCTTATTCTTGCAACTATTTTAATTGTCTATTGAAAACATGCAAATTTTATTTTTAATGTGGAAAGAAATCCTCCGGAATATAATTTAGATCATATTATCACCATTCTGTTTTTTTTTTCGATTTACTTTTTTACTTTTAAGAAAATTTTGAAAGTTTTATCAATTCAATTGTCTAACATAAAAATTAACATTAAAAATATGATTACTCCTTGGCTACATAGATTACAAGGAGAGTGTCTCAATTGTCCAACACGGAATTGAATGAAAATTTTGTATATATTCCCTAGAATTAATAAACTCCCTAAAGAATTTGTCTTCCGGCAACCGCGAAACTCGTATCGTTCGATATTAAAAATATGTGTCCATCAATACCGTTCTATAGAGTTGTGGACATAATCAATAGTCACATCGACACTTACAACATTAACCACTCAGATGACATAAAAACGGCATTAGAAATTTGCACAGAAATGAACTATTTTAAATTTAACAACGGCGAAATTTACATGGACCAATTCGAGTCGAACCTTTTCAGTTCCAATAACCCTCTCACCCGCAATATCCTAATGTGGCGCAGATATGTGGACGACATTTATATATGGACCGGCACGGACAGACAATTAGATTCATTTCTCTCATATCTCGTCGAACTTGACTCTAACTTAACTTTCACAATCGAGAAAGAATTAAACCACACCCTAAATTTCCTGGACATTGCTATACAAAAACTGACTGACAAACTTGATTTTTCTATCTACAGAAAATCGACCGCCACAGATTGTGTAATCCCATTCAACTCCTTCCACCCCTTGTCCACAAAGCTATCTGCATTTAATGCTTTGATTCATCGGCTCATCTCGGTACCTCAAACAAAAGCCGGAAGCTCGGAATTTAACAATATTTTACATATCGCGAATAGTAATGGCTATCGAGATAAGTGGATATATCTAATTTTGCTGAGAAAGAACACAAAACTAACCCAAAACTTATTCTTTCCCGTAAAGAGAGAACCTCTCAATATCTCCCAATACATAAAAATCCCCTATTTAGGCACAATCACTAACAGCATCACAAACTACCACAAGAAATTTCAACTAAAAACTGCTATCTACAACTCCAACACACTCAAAACTCTAACCAACACAAAATTAAAATCAAAAAACGATTACGTCCACAACTCCGGTGTTTATCAGATAAAATGTTCGAACTACAACAAAATATACCTTGGACAAACCGGCCGCAAATTCGAAGCAATTCACAAAAAAGTTTAAGGAACATTTGCGCAACACAGACAGCGCGGGAAATTCAAACGTCTCCTCTCTCACCCACCTCCTCATTTTCAATGACCATCGCTGCAATAAAAACTATAAGCTCAATGGCTTGGAGACAATATACATCCAGCAGGCTATTTCAAAAAACCCGGACCTCGTGATAAATGACAAAACCGAAACTATATAATGAAAAAATTTTGTGTTAATACAACTTTTGTAACTTTTGGCTGGCTAGTACCCGTCGATGCCTAAAGGCGAAATGTACATCGTACGATTTATCTATTAAACTTGTAAAACAGTGACAAAAATTGTGTTTTCACATCAAAGTATCAATATGTTTTACCAACAACTTAAAGTCCTCTCCAGTAATTCCATGACGGACAATTGGGACACTCCCCTTATTAGATTTTTCTTTAAAACTACTCTTAAATCGCTTACAAAGAACCAGTTTATCTTACCAAGTGCAAAGTAGAATAATAATGTTCACAATCTACATAATTAAAGTATGCAAAGAAAATAAATAACGAGGATAATTCATTCGGAACAAAATACTTAAAGAAAAAAAACGTGGATTGTCAACACGTTTAAAAAAAAATCACACGACTTCTGTGCGCTGCAACTTTTATTAATTCTCATTTTCTCACTTTCATAATGGAAATACGACATGCACCACGCACGTTACTCACCTCTAGGTGAATCGTTAGCGGCAGCGAATTACTATTTACATGAAAACCTGCTCGTCTTTAGCTTCTTGTTGCTCATCAACCATCGCGTATAGACTTATCTTATTTTTGCTGTACTTTGCGAATGCTAAACATGCTCCTCTTTCACAAGCGCATCGCATGATTTTCGTTGTTTTTTTTTTGTTCCTATGCAACGTTCCAGTTCTCATTCAGCTTGCGTTAATCAACACTATCGAAATTGTTTAATTACACGAAGTAGATGATAATTATAAAAAGTCCAAATAAAAAGTATAATTATATATTGTGAATGTAATATCGACAGCTGGATGAGAACATCAATTTAAAAATATTTAAAATATACTTTTCTATAGGAGGGTTGAGCTTTGGACCGCTATGAAGTTAGTAAAAGATCCAAGAATAAAAATTCTTAAAGAAATGCAATATTTTTTGTTGTAATATCTTGAGGCTCCCTCATCTAATTTCAGAGAAAATGGAGTGTGTATGTCCTCTTATGGATGGATCTATTAAAAATTTGAAATTTTAATTGTCATTTTGCAGCACTTGCACCGAGTCAAAAAATCGCTCTCGCAAAATTTGTACTCATTTGGGTCATATAAACAACATATGTAAACATACTTTCGATTTTTCTTTTTCTTATGGATATCTCTAAGTAACTTTTTTCTGGGATTTTTTACTAACTTCACAGCGGTGAGCTTTGGAATTAAAATAGTAAGTAGTTTTATGACTCATTCAGCAGCGTTATCATAAGCGTTATCATAAACAAGTGAGATAACTGAATGAGTTTTACCTGTAACCGTCATCTACCTGTTGGCTATCGGAGCGGAAACAGGAAGCCCATTTAAAAAAGTCCGTTAAGGGAGCAGCGGCGGCATATGGTAGCATTCATACGGATTGCCAACGGCCAAACACACACACACTTGTCTCATGATCGACCGTTGGAGTTCCCATGGTTTACACATATGCACATCCTACTTAGGCACAGGTTGTCAGCGTGTGCTTTACATATGGTTCGCTTCGATAGTCGTTTGAAATTTCGACTGGCTAAAATAACCACAACTAACCCACATCATATCAAAATAAAACGTGAAATGACCCAAAAATAATAGCAGGAGGTTCATTACCGACGAAGAAAAAAAACAACGGTGAGAAACTTGAGTAACATGGTCAATCAGATTGCTTTAACCAGGGGAAGTCATGGTTAATCGATTACGTTCAACTTTGAAAACATCCGGAGCTTATTTATTTCATACTGACGTCGGTTTCAAGTTGCAAATACTTATTGTTAGCTGTTTCAATCGCAAACGCCATAGCAAGGTTATGCATTGAATGACAAAAAACTGTTTATAAATTATAGTAATACCTGATAATTACATGAGAAATGCGGACAGATACCACAACTATGCACCTGTCGTGCAAACAAAACAGGCTATCTTTGTTTGAAACACTTCTGGTCACGTGGCGTGACTAACGGCTATACAGGTGTGTTTTCAAATCGTTGGTCGAAATTAGCTGACAGGTGTCAGGTGTTAATGTTAACATTGGTGGAATCCAATCGACGTCATGATTCGTATCAAATCGTTTAGCCATCAATTCATAGTGCAATAAGCAACGGTTGAACATTTCGAAGTAAAGGTAACCCATTATCAAGCTTATATATATTTTTGTTATATCGTGGCCCATTCCACAAAGTATTCACCTGACATACTGCTCCCCCATCCATACGTTGCCCCCCCCCCTCCTTTAGCCCTTTGTAAGAGAATTTCTCACATGGAGATCGCTGACCTATCACGTATTCCCAATTTTTAAGAAATTTAAAGATAAATTCATAACTTTAAAGCTTATATATGTGTGAAACGAGCAGCTTTGACATTTTTAACATACTTTTTAATATATATTGAGAACCTTTATTGGCATGGCTCCTTCACAATATTGCTATTTTCATAGTCCAAAAAACATAAACATAAAAAATTACAATATAAATACCTATCAAAACTAAAAATCAAACTAAAAACTTTAACACTCTTTAAACACCGTTTTGGCCTCTCCCTCCTACTCCTTCACGTCTTAATCAGCTTGCCTAGATATTTGAACCCCTCTCCCGATTCCTTCAGGCAGTACTCCACTGTCCTCCTTCCCGTCCCGTCAATCCTAGACCATTCCTCCTTGACTTCTCTCGATGCAAGGTACTCCAGTCTTCTCCCCAGCACTTGCACCCTCTGTACAAAATTAAGTACCATGTTCTTATCGTTGAGACGTAACATGTGGTAATCAAATTTAGCAGATTTTACCAGTATTAAAATCGTCAGTGAAACATTTTTATTACACTTCAGTGCCGCTCAAATCTCAAGTCTGGTCAGTTGGAAAATGTTGCGAGTTTTAGTAGGTAAGTGCATCAGTGCATAGCATATTAAATCGAAAATGCAACAACCAACCAAATACTGCTAGACATACAGTTACTTATTTTCTTTCTAATTTAAATCCGTTTATTTTCAAATCTATTAAAGCGAAACTATGTATTTATAACACAACTGTGTCTAAAACTACAAGCTATAGACTTTAATTTGATATTTTATTAAAATCTGGGCGTAAATATCTAATGCTTACACGAAAAAGTTTCATTAAAATGTTGTTTGAATAAAATTTCATTTTATTGCACATAGCATCCAGGAATATTTGCCATAATGTATTCCATGAACCGGATAATTGCTATCAACAATTCCAAAATCAGAATTAATACTCAACAAACTTTTTATTTAGCATGAAAAATATTCTTTTTATTCCTTTCATAGTGATACACAACGAAATATCTGTTTGTCGAACGAACAAAACATCATCAATTTGCTTTTCATTTCACTTTTTTTTCCTTTCAAGCAAACATTTCAAAGTATTGTTATTATCGTGTATCTTTTGTCTGTTACGCTTTATAAAATTGTGTTGCTCATTTTTATCGTCTTCTTATTATCTCGTTTTTGTATGTGTCTTATTTTATCTTCTCTTCGACACAGTTTGTTAAGCTACCTAATCATATGTTGTTACATATTGTTTGTTGTTATGTTCGTACATTGCTTCACCTGCTTTGATGTGTCCGCACAATACCGTTTTCATCATCCTACAGTCTCGCAAGTCGAAGTACCTTTAAATATGTACAAAAAATGTGTGGGTATTGTGTTAAGAAAATATAAAAGTGTATCGAACTAGAACGCTCGCCTACAAAAGTCTCATTGTCTTCTAGTCGGCTTCTCCCACTTGTTACAGTTACGCTTTGTGGACGCTCATATGTGCAAATTTAGCGAGTTATTTGCATTGAGGGTAATTGTCGAACTGCGAAAATCCAGGAATTACGGCAGGAAGGCACGTTTCAGCTTCGATTGTGAGTAGGAGATTGTATTGAACTTGAAGACGTTGGCGGCACTGTTGGGAGATTTAGAAAGCGTTGAGATTAAACGGACATTACATTGAGACATGCAACGGAAATGGCATAATGCACCCATGCATATATGCTCATTATCGTTGGTAATTATCTTACAAATGAGGTGTTATGTAGTGAGGATGTATAGCAAGGCATAGAGAAATAGAGAAATCTGAAATATATTAATGTCTATTTCCGTATACATTAAATGGATCTAGGAAAATTCACCGCTGTAAAATCACCGTCGTAAATTCACCGCGGTAAATTCACCGCTAAGACAAATCACCGCTCGTTAAATCACCGCGAGTAAATTCACCGCTAAAAATAAAACAAGTGCCCCTGAATAAGCAACTTCTTCTGCCCTGTATGAGTTTCAATCATTTGTAAGGAATATCTCGCCATTAATTAGCAAACAAGTTCAATCAACAACGGTTTGATAACCCATGATACACATTCACAAATGTGCAGAGGAAATGCTGAGCAATTAACTTCTTAACGTTTATTGTTAGTTCGGTGTGGAAGTCGGGCACCAAAATTTTCTGTTTATATTCTCATTTTTCACAGCTGATTTATTTTCATTACAATTATACGATAATATGATATGAATCTGATGGTCTTAACTTGGACACCTTCGTTTTAGACGTCAATTTCATTTAAATTAATTGTATATGCACGTAATACTTTTGTTTACGGAACAATATCCGCTATAGGCGCAATGTCCCGGGGGTACCACCCAATCCCCGCGGTCAGTTATCGCGCGGTGAACTTTCGTAGCGGTGAATTTACCAGCGGTGATTGTTCCGCGGTGATTTCACCGCGTTGAATTTACTGGCTCCCACATGAAATCACTATGTTTCGACAAAAAATTATTGCTTCTTACTTTTACGAGTCACACAAACACAACAGAACGTCACACAAAAACAGATAATATTCATCTAATCCCATGGAGTCCAACTTTTTTTATCCGCAAAACTCCAAGGAGCTGCCTCAGAGCTGCGCCGTTTTTTACAATCGGTAGCACGAAGCGACCAAATGCGGAACTAAAACATGAAATTCAATTTTTTTTATACAATATTTTCTAATCTTCATGTTATAGAATGCCCATTTCTGAACGAATCGATTCCTCATTAAATGTAGTTTGTTTTGTTATACAGAGTTACGCCTAAATCACTACAGGATTCATATAAACAAGGTTTAGAGAACACATGATATTCGAAATAAATTTATCTTGACAAAGTTTGTATTATATTATTGTTACCACGTCTCACGTTAGATGGAATGTCCTATTTTGAGTTGGCCAGTCAGTAGAGGGTATTAATCACTCAACATCTGAACAAATTGTTTATAGCTTAATAATGAAGTATGTAAGCGAATAACGGATAGTATTATAGAGTAATCGCGCATTGATGTTAAAAACAATGTTAAAAATGAAATTCGAAGGAACGCTGAGCGTTTTCAACTCAATTTGTTATCAGTGATTATACCCTGTGATG
>WSZQ02090578.1:2007-13720 GCA_019419845.2 Weissflogia rhopalogaster | reverse complement strand
TATTTTCTATGGTAAACTTGTTAATTAATTTAATAGCACTTTCAAAGTAACGAGATTTATTCATTGTTTGTTTACATTCGAGAACGTGCATTGCCAAAAAGCTGCATGAATAAGAGTATACAATAATAAACAATGAAATATGAACACAACAAAATGTTGTTAATTAATACGAGGCTTATTACTTGGAATCGATGCGGTTCACTGACTAGCTCACACACAGCGATAGCGATAGCAATGGCGCTGATTGCAAAATCACATTGCACTGCTGGTAATGATCATGTAATTACGCACAAAGCATTATGAATACGCGCGCCTGATGATTACACTCGTGCACTCTCTGTGGGGACATACGATCATAATTCCACTGCGAGTACGATCACATGTATCATACACAATTAACCCCATATTAATTAACGTAATGTGTCTGTGTTGGCGAGTGTATGCTAATGAGGTAAATGATACTGATTGTGAGGTAACTGCGGTATAGCGAACAGCAACATCAACCCGCGAATTAACGCGATTTTTTTTATTTTCTGCAGGATTCGTGGACTACCCGTCCGATGCAAATTGTTGTAGATGTTAAAGAGAGAAGTAGATGTTTCGGGAGTAAAAATGTGACTAACTTATTAAACATAATTTTTAAAACAAAAGTTTATCTTGATCTCGCTTCCGCCCACGACTTTGAGCGGGAGAAAGCCGATAACACCCTCTAACAGTGACATACCCCGAGGCGCGCCCTGCCTGTCTCACTCCCTCCTCCCCACAGGGTGCCTCTCTGCTCGTAGTAGTACCGTTACCATTGCCCGTGATAAGATGTTTTCCAGGCGCTCAAGGCGCCAAATGCTTCGTGCAACCACTTAAACCTACCCCAAGAGCGTCTAGTGCCTCTATGCTCTCTCTATTAACCACTTGACGACTCAGGGCTTACAAAAAAACGTGAAAAACATGTGGTGCAGACTAAACAGTTCAAAAGTTCTTTCACGCTAGACTAAATATTGATAATTTGGCGACAAATATAAAAAAAGGCTCAAACTTGCCTCGCCGTTACATGATGCATACGAGTGGTGGTTCGTCTCCTCATCCTCCTCATGTGTAGAATTGTATACAGTAGGAATTTTGTAAACTTGTTTTGGTTTTTGGAAAAATATATTCAGTCTTAATCATAACTTGGTGGAATCACTAACTTGGTATACTTAGCTTGGGCCAGAATTTGTAATTCGAAATTAACTCGCACGTTAAGTAACCCAATTCTTCGTCGTGTGGCTAAGTGTTTCACGAATCAACATACCACATCAAGTAAAAGCTCCGATTCCCGACAACGTGGGCACTACAACAGGTGGGAACAACTGAACACCTACTCTGCACTTGGAAAGACTTTCTTTGCTAAGCAACGAGCAGCTAAGCCTTGCTGAATTCAAAGGGAAGTCGGTCAAGGAGATGCTAGCCTTTTCTAAGTTTATCTCCGTTATTGGCCCATAGTATTGGTCCATGCACAATAGATCGAAGTTGGTCGCAGTGCTAGTGGCGTTGACCGCCCAAGATTAATTGAGAAAAAAAGATCGCGGGGCCCTATCTAAAGGGCTTTGGCGAGTTCATCCGCGGAATAAACACATGGAAATCACGAAAACTAGATTCGAGACACGTCGACAGGAGAGGTTAAAAACGTTCTTACTCGGTGCAATGCTGGATAAAACTAACTTTATTTACAGGGTTTCGGCACAAGAAACGCCAATATGACAGGGTAAGGGTTGCTGCGCATGCGCGACTTAAGGTCGGTACTGCCAACGTAAATATCAAACAAACAAAAACGCCGATGGTGCGAATAAATTTATTACAAGATTTTTTAGTGTATTTGAGGTTGCATGAAGTCAAGTTGCCAAAATTTTACATGTTCCTGAGTCGGACCATCTGCATTTTTATTTATGTAATTTTAGTAAATTTAGCCTAGATTCCCAGGGGTTATCAAGCATTTTGCCATCGTAGATTAGTAAGAATAGAGAAGCATGTGATGCTATGAGAAATTGCGAATAGATCCCATAAGTTTGATACGAGACTTGCTTGCTTGCTTGGAAGTTGCTAGTTATAGAAGGCTAGACGATGCAACAAGAGCGTTTCAATGCGATTGCCCCGACACGGGGCATATTATGCCGAACGCATTGCGAATCGAAGCAACCTCGCCGTCGATCGTGGCATTCCTTTTGAGCAACGCGCACGCTTCTTCTTCTCTTCGAGCACGCCAAAACGCCGCTCGTTATCTCGCATCATTAGGTAATTTATTGTTGCTCCCATGGCGATATATCGCACCGTGGGCTTTAAACGATCCGTGGTGCTAAAAATTAAAGCTCCCACAAGTCCTCAACTATTACGTACCCAACATCTCATCTTACAAAACATATACTTGTATTTTACAACTCGTATTATAACCACAATTATCTGATTTTTATGTAGAGCAGCTGATAATAGTCTTAAAGTTTTAAAACGCAAACACTAACAGCTGATTTTAAATAATTTTATAATTTGTCACTAGATGGAGTAACTATAAGTAAAAGACTTCTATGTATATAGCTGTATGACAAAATTTAACGAAACCAATTATCATTAACCGATAAATTACAATTTGTCTCGCTAAACTCTGAATCTCTAAAAAACATGCTACCAGTTCAGCAATTTCATAATAATGAGATTATGTAATTGCTGAACAAAATGGTTTCTATGAATATAGGCAACCATATGTCCAGATTTAACACGTTCGAAGTCAAATTTTCAGAAGCGACGATCGCGACTGCAGACTTTTGCTCGCCACTAGTTGCGATGATTAATGATAGTCATGATCACCGTTTTTGAAACGTTTAAAAACGTAATGAGGTGTTTAAGCGTCCCTTTTAATTTCGATTTATGTCGACGGCTCGGCGTAGAGTAATCGTCTGCGTGGAAATTAATGACTTTAATACGGCCTAGATGTTATATACCAATATGATTTAGTCAGGAAACAAAATTAGCAAGACTATAAAGAATTTCATGTAAAGGCAATGCATTATAGAGAGAGTGAGAGAGATGATGAGAAAGAGAAACTAGCGTAGATATTGAGAGAGGTGGAGAGAGACGAAGATGGTATAGGCAACCAACAGGACGTATGCAACTGATAGATTTCTGTGCTTGACAACGTCAGATATTTTTTATGCTTTAGAAAATGGCAAACAAAAAACGTCTGGTTCTTGTTATGACATATTTTTATTTTCCACGTGAGTTAATCTTAAGGTAAAAATACATATTTAGCCATAGGGCGTAATAAAGGAGAATCAAACATAGATTTGTCTTTTTTCTTTTAAAAAGAAAACAGTATTGAAGGCGCCTTCCCTTGGGAAGCTTAGGAACTAAATTAATTTTCTGATTCAATTTTGCACTTTTAGAGAAATTTTGGAGATCTTTGATGTAAAATAATTTTTAATCTATTAATGATAGAATTCACAATTCAGCAGTGATTGATTCTTCATTAAATGTATTTTGATTTAGGATGCTCGATATAGCTAAAGAAAGTGCAGTCATTGAGAAATCTAACCTGCAATAAAAGTTTTCCGAAAAATGACTAGTACCAAATTTTTTAATTATTTTTATATTTCCCGCAATCCTAGGAGTATAAATAATACACCGATTGATTCAGGGCGAAATTTGTTTCAAACTCCTAGAATAGTTTTTCGTTTAATTACTTTGCACCTATATTCTAATTCCTGAAAATTGTTACAACGGCGAAAAGTGCCAGAAAAGTGGCTTGAAATTACTTGTTTTTTTCACTTTTTCTAATATTTGCCTTACCTTTGAGTAAATAAATCTTAGACCAATCGGCTCAGAAGTAAATTTGCAACAATCTACAGGCTGAATTTTTCCGATTATTCACTTATGAGCGATTTTATTGATAGTTAAAGTTGAGTTTGATTAACTCGACATCGATTTCAGAAAAAAAAAAGTCCTAACTTTATGAAATCCAATTCATATCTCTACCATGGTGACAAGAAGTCAGAAAACATTGAGTATTGTTTATTACAATCTAGCCATAATATTAACGAACATATTTGCATCAAGATCCAGATGTTGGAACATGTGCCGCTATTGCATTTGGCATAGTATAATAATTCATCATTGCAAACTGTGACCTAAACTGTGGCTGCCTTGTATTTGTTATTGTGCCTTCGTTTGCAGGATTATTATTCGCCCAGCTCTCCTCATTGAGGCATTTGAGTCACGGCCAGCGAACTCACAGGAGAGCACCTAGTGAAAGTCGAGCAGTCGACGAACGTACGAAGTTGCAGAGCAGAGCGTGGTACACAACAGGTAACCAACCGGTTCGACCACAATCATTGCAGCAAGTCCTCAAACTATAACCATCGTTTCGCGAATCCACCGACTTTGCAAACATTCAGTTTCGCCTGCTGTTGCCGCGCCGCCACCTTCACGCCGACATTGTTTCTACGCGTTCACGAACAAACGAATGGGAAACACGCAATAAATGGCGGGTATGGATGCTGGGACCATAGATCATGGGAACTGCCTTCGTTCACGACTCCTTTGCACCGAGCAATAACAAGTGAAATAAAGAAGCCATTCCGGAATTTATTCCTGAGGTTATAGGTCAGGTTAAAGACGGCCCATATTCATTTTCCATATTTTATTCTATATTTCGCTTACTCATATATTCAGCTTTTTTTTAGAACGTCCGAGGACCTCTAGAGAAAACTCCACGGACGTTCGAAAGAGACAGGTTGGTTTTTGGAAGATCTATGGAGGGCCCTTTGCAGACGGATGCAAAAATTTAGTTCAGCTTCAGCTGAACTAAAGACGAGGAGAGAAAATATCAACTTATTTTAATATTAAACCAGGTGTTTCCTGGAAAACTTCCTACATTCATTTCGAGCAATTTTAGAACTTTGATTAAACATTTTGAACCGATTATCATCCATGAATTACCTAAATATATCCATATTTTTAAGGATTTGATGTAAAACAAGAATTAGCCGAAAGTTGACAAATTTATACGAGTTTCTACGACTTTCTATGTGCTCCTCAAGAAAAAAGAAGATATTTCAAAGTAAATCTCTCTCATATATTCTTAACAAGTTAGAATTTTATTGAAACACAAAATTATGCAAAACATTCGTTTTTTGGGAGATTTACTAGGGTTATGTCTTAAATCCTACACCATTGAGTAGCTAAACAGATGAATTCATTGAATCCATTGATTTAAAACAGTTTTGCACGTGCAAAATAAATCTACAAGCCCTATAAACTCTTTGAATGGAGAAATCAAATTTTAAAACATGATGTATTAATACCATCAAAACATCACAATAAAAACCGGTGGTGATTCCGTTCGGCCCGTAGAAACAATTACGCGATGTGTAATGAAGTCGAGACACTGCTGACAGTCTTTTTTGAAATGTTTTACGAGCACTTCGTTCGAAAACCTCGAGAGCACGTCCAGTAAACGTCCGCACCTCGAGACTCCACCACCTGATCGACTCGCAAAGTCTTCAACGACAATGTAGTCGCAATGCAGGCTGACTGGCAAGTCGGCAAGCACTCAAATTTGTTTAAAATAAGTGCCCTTCCTGTATAGATAATGTCGTTGTCTATATGATAATCCTTTCGATTTTAGTGTGCACGGAGTCGTAAACGTGCGCCAACGACAATATCTTCCACACGTATGTACACGTCTGCCCTCTACGTGCAGCACGAAATTATTATATGTAATTTCGGTGTGTCCGTGGAATGGTCATATATTCCCGATTCGGAAAGCAAGCCGAAAGCATTTGCCATCCGTCGTAAAACGGCCGTAAAAGCCGGCCGAATGTATCATGCTTTACGTTCGTCAGCGACTATAGCGCACCGCTTTGCATCTAGTTTGGCGAATGCATTCCACTCAAAGTGATATCATGGTATAAAAGGGTTTAATGTACAAACTCATTGCTGTTCTCCTCATGGTTATATTCCCAAAAGTTCCTAATTTCACCGCAACTTTTAATCTGGATTGTAAGAAATTTTAATGATTTGAAAATCTTTGATTTTTACAAACTGTACTGGCAATTTAGCCAATTGTCAAAATTACAGATTATTTTAAAGGATTTCTTAAAATTGGGAATACCACAAGAAATTAACCTTTTAACTTTCCACTAGTCACTTTTTGGAAATTACAAAATGACTATTCGGAAAATTGCATTTTCCAGCAAAACAAATAATAATAAGAACATTTTCTGAAAGTGGAATGGAAGAGGAAGAATTTCTAATTCTAATAAAATCATCACCAAAATTCTAAGACTTCTAATAAAAGCGTAATAGCTCGCCAAAGTTGACGAATGATATTGCTCGATACATTTGAGACATATTCGAAATTATAAAAATAGAGTGTGGTAAATTCTCATTTTTCGGCTAAAACAATAATAATAAAAAAAAATCCTATATTTGAATGAAAGAAGAAACATTTCTGCTTCGAATAAATTTATCCCTAAAGTTCTCAGACTTTTAATAAGGGCGTAATACCTCTTCAAATTTGACAAACTGTAATAGCGCAATAAACACGATTAATTTAAATTTAAAAAGATGCATTTGGAAAAGAACTTTTCCCGACTAAACTTTTAGCTATAAGAAAATTTCCTTATCGAAGAATAAAATTGGAAGTGTCATTGCATGGAATAAGATCACCTGAAACAATTCAATGTCTGTTTATTTTATGAAAGTATTGCTTATTGTCATTAAAAAATTGATCCAGATTTCACCAACTGATTTCCAGTGGCATTAATTTATTAATTTCGCATTTTCTTGATTGCTAAGCCAGATAAAAGTCGTTCGGCGGATAATAAATGCTTCAACACGGAACAATTTGCGCGAGTCTTGCATAGTGGGTCGATTTCAAAAAAGGAACGGCATAAATCGGCGCATTAATCCACGATATATAGGCGCTGTGTGAAAAATACAAGTTCGCATATTTTTAGCATTATTTTAACCAAATTTATAATTGTACTATCGGAATGAGTGATAGACCATTAGATAGAGTAACTCTTCCGCTCTAAAAATCAGTACATAGGATTTTAATATTCTATTATTTGTGCAGAGTTATCTACAGTTGACTTTACCCTTTCTTGACGTAATGAAAGAAGAATATGTGTGCAATGAGTTCAGTATCAGCATATTCTCCAATTCATAATCTATTAAATAATGTATACATTAATAATATTGTGCATGTGCATGATCTCTATTCAGCAGTAAATATAAGAGCGCACAGTTGACTGCATGTAAATTGTCCATATTCGAGTTGGGCGAATTTTGTGTGAGCTTACGAATCGAGGTGCATTTCTTCCACGACGTCCGGATTAACACAGAGGCACCACTCGTTTATGGACAATTTACATGGAATTTATTGCGCGCTCCTATATTCACCCTGAAAAAGACTCATACACAGGCAGGATATTATTGACATATACACCATTTAATAGACGATGAAACAGAAAATATGCTGATATATCACACAATAAATACATTTAACGGTTTCATATCGCCAGTAAAGCGTAAAGTCTACACCTAATAACTATATCTAAAAGACTAATATTTTAAATTCTAACTACTACTTAGTAATCCAGAAGAGTTAAGCTATCTAATAGTGTATCATTCGTTCTGATAGCATTATTCTAAATACGTTGAAATTCATGATGAAAACACGCGAAATCTGTTTTTAACGCTCACTCGGGATTGCGTCGATTTAAGACGTTTTTTTTTTCTTGAAACGGCTCCACTCGAACGTCGTCCACTGCTGTAATTATGTAACATTCGTTTATTGTCGTCAATAAATAACAAATAATTATGAGCGCCTGTCGTGCGCAGCGTCTTAAATCATTACGATTTTATTTCTCCACCATCTTTTCGTGAATTGCAGGAGGCAATAAACAAAGTAAACTTGATAATAATCGCTCCATTTACGGTCTGCTTAATTAATCACTTTCGATTTTTAGTAGTTCGAGTACGGTTGGCTAATAGCAAGTGAGTCAATGATGTGGATGTGGATTTGACATTTTTCGAAATTGAAATTTCGAACACTTTTATCTAGATTTTCGAATTGAGTTTCATAGATATCGATAATTACGTCCACTGTTATTAACAAATAAAAAACTGAATGTGATGCTCTTCGGTATTAATTAACAATTCTGTGGATGTACATTTTTTAGAAATTTAATGTAAAACTAAGTTTTAAAACCATAGTGAAGAAAGGAGTTACTTTCACTAAATGAAATTGTGTTCAATTTGTATAATGTTTAATTTTTATAGGACATAACATTGACGTATTTGAATAAAATGCAATGAAAATATGGAATATAGTAGATAATGTGATAATACATCGATTGGTTTATAGTAGTCTTAATGCAAATAATTTTATTTTGCGTTAACTCTTCGAAAACGTTGGTTTGCGGCTACTTTCAAAGATCTTAAACCAAAAACTGAAACTCGGTCGTAAAACAATCGGGGTTAGCCATTCTAAGCATGTTTACATCACGAAACCCGTTAACTATCTATCACACTAACTAAGTTAATGTGCTTTTAATTAATAGGGTAATTATTCATATAACAAGTAAAAAATTGAATAAAAAAGGTGAACTTAAGCTAGTTTCGTTAAGAAAATTGTGTAAGATCACGGCAATCCTTTAAAAAGCTTGTTAAATCATCAAATAAAGCACGAATATTATAATAAAAACAATAAAAGGGAATTAAATTGCATGCAAAAGTCGTCATAGATAATTTAATGTAAAATTGCGTAATAAAACGGCAATAAAATGAAACATAAAGACATAAAATAATCTCGGATGTTTCATGAGTGGATTAAACGTTCAAGGTGTGTACGTGTCGCGCACTTATAGAGGGAATAATTATGAATTAAACGCTTCAAGCAAGCGTTGAGCGTGAAAACGTATTCTAAATAAAATTTCTTTATATTTATCACAGCCTGGTGGGTAGTTGTAAATTGTTTCAACACAGTCTGCGCACTCGCAATTCGAATAATGTTCGTGCGAAATGTATCCTAATGGTTGTGTATATGCTAATAATGTCTGCAACAATGTGCCATTAGAGTGAAAACTGCACGGTTGTCAACCCGAATTCTCCTCCAGCTTGGTGCACGCTGTTTGCGCTTCGGGCTTAACCTGTTGCGGTAAGAGTTGAGTCTTCAGACTTAAGACTTAAGACCTCAGACAAGCGAGCACTAAGCGCACTTTCACTACATTCTAGCCACATTTCTGGTTTTCCACCAGAGATCAAATCGTGAACAGTTTTGCTTTTCAGCGTAGCTTTCCATTTTTATTTGGTTGTTCTGTGTTTTGTGTCTCGTATAATGACTAGGAAGGCGAAGTTGAACATGACAGGACAAGACAATGATTTAATTAAGAATCAGTTTCGTTATGCAAACTGCAAAGTTTCTTTTTAAATGATAAGATTTTACTTTCTCGTAAAACAATATGCAGAACATTTTTCCAAAATAAAAGTGAAATAAAATGGAATGAATTATTGTTACATTCATAAACCGTATATCATTCGATTTGTTATTAAATTGTTTATGCTGTTCTAGATTTCTGTTGTGTTATATTCATATGCGACAAAGTTATGCCCTTTCAAATTTAAACATTAGGAAATTTCTACATAATTTTACTCATTTGTAACTCCGCTTTCAATATGGATTTATCACAATATTTTCATAAATTTAAAAAATATATATTTATCTACAGAATTGCTATTAAAGACTGCAGAGCACTTGTAGGTTTGTGTAGTATTTTATTTATTAATAACTGTGTAATAAACAAAATAGTTGGAATTGACCAAACGCGAATTAGAAATTGAAACTAATGTTTTCGAAAAGTTAATGCAAAATAAAATCGATTATATTGATGTTAAGACAATAAGTTATTTACCAATCGATTTACTATTAAATTATCTATTATATTCCATATTCTCATTGCATTTTATTCATATGCGTCAAAGTTATGTCCTTTTAAAGTTGAAAATTAATAAATTAGAACTCAAATCAACCTACTTCACGTTACTCCTTTCTTCAACATGTATTTTAAAGTTAATTTTACATCAAATTTCTAAAAAATATATATCTACAGAATTGTTATTAAATACTGCAGAGTACTTGTAGGTTTTTACAGTTTTTTAATAACTAATTAAAAAACTATATATCTACAGAAATGTTATTAAATACCCTAGTGCCCTGCTTGATTAATTCCCTTTTTTAATTATTAATATCAAGTCAATAAACAAAAAAGTAAAGACCAAGTTTCAAAACCTGACTTTGCGAATGTATTTATGGAATAAATATAATTTGTCTCACAATCACCAGTGCGAACATGGTTAGTTACAAATCGTGTTTCTTACATTTTTAAACGTCACACCATGACAAAAACTGATTTATTCGAGTTAGAACGGCATGCATTACTCATTTACAATGTTGCAATAATCGAATAGCACAAATGAGAGCAGATTGTCATAAATATTTCATAAAAATTGGAATGCAAAAAAATGGACTTGGAATGCAAATAAACCGAAGAAGAAAGAATTCTGACTTTTCCGCAAGATATTTTGTCGACTTGAAAACCCACTCGACAAAGTCTAAAAATAGTTAAATCGAGTGTATTCAGGAAATATTTTACTTCTGCCAGTTTGAAACTAATTTTCCCCGGGAGGGTTTGCACGCCGAGTGAAAGAGTTTCCTGCCGTTGGCATGTCCTGCAAAGGGTTGTGTTTGTGATGTTTCCTGTACTTGTGCCCGTGCTGCCCGTTTTTTTTTTGTTCAGCCTTCTGTAGTAGAGTTTCGAAAGCTACTTTTTCCTGCGAGCTAGCCACCTCGAACCCTGCGTGCCGGGTATTGGCCTGCACGCGAGGGTGTCCAATCGACGATTTCGTAGTTAATGTTATCGTTTTCCGCACACGGTATCCGCTCTTCCTTCTATCGAACGCCGACATCGAAAGCACAGAATTAAGTAGAATCGCACGCGTAGGAGCATAGCTATCATACGCTTTTTATTTCGTTTTCCTGACTTATATCCCCCTGTCTGTCACTACTACTACTACCACTATCAAACTAAACGTGATGCAAATTGGTGCAAATTTCAGTTTGAAAGTTATTTAAATTGCAACCACCCTAAAAGTAAAGAAGTTAGAAATAAAAATAACCAAGCCCCGAAGAGTCATTTGTAATTATATTTCTTTCTTGTTAGACTTATTCGTTGTCTTATTGTTAAACACGTTCCATGTAACCTATTTCGTTTCTTTTCTTTTTTGAATATTTTTCTGTGATGTTGCGAAATTTACAATGTGGAACCCTAAAGAACGTGCAACTATTAAGATTACTCGCACGATTTGCTGGTTACACAACTTAAGTCATGCAGAGATAACAGCATACGCATGCACTGCACGTATTATGATTATGCACAATTCGACCACTATATTCACACCTAGCACGCCTTAAAATTGCGTGTTGGGGAAAATGTGCAAATTTATTGTACATTGTAAATAGTATCATAACATTTTCACTCTCTAAAATCTCATAGAAAATATAGTTTTATCAGTGCAGACAACGGCATTAACTTCACGTATTTATCTTTATTGCAATGTTAATAATAAATAAAAATATTAATTAATCTACTGGGGTACTAGAGTATATAATAACGATCTTCTAGAG
>WSZQ02090567.1:0-10890 GCA_019419845.2 Weissflogia rhopalogaster | reverse complement strand
TCCATACCAAACTTGGTTGATTTTTAGAAGGAAATAAATGTATTGCGATTTATTTGAGCGAAATATTTCGCTGTTCGCAATTTTTTTGCTGCTGCAGCCGGTTTTGATTGCGTCTCTAGTGTACGTGAGTTTATATGTGTGTATATATGTGTGTTTATGTAAGTTTATGTGTACGTGTGTGTAAGAGTATGTATGTGTATATATATCCTTGTTATAAATATATGTCGGCTCTTCGGCGCATAAAATCGATAGTCCTTTAGCGACGCACACGACGACGTCAGCCCGCCACCGCCGTCCGCTGCCGCCTCCACCTCCACCCGCCTGCCCGCCCGCCACCGCCGCCGCCAGCAGTCACCGGCCGACCAAGAGAAACAGACGCGAAACAAACACAAAACACTAAAATCGCCAAAAAATCTCTCCTATTATAAAAGATATCGATTTTAGGAAATGTTCCGGCTGAAAAGTTCCTGCTACGTTCTTTCTACCTTCCTGCAAACAATTCCCTCTGAATGATTTTTGCAACTTAATGTTATTGAAAACTCATTAAGAAATTTTTAATGAAAATTATTTTTTGCAGGAAGTTTGCAGGATAAATTCTTGGCACATTCTTAAAAAATCCTGTTGGATGTTTTTTTTCTCTCTAAAATTAATCAAATAAATCATTTTGGAAGATTGTTAAAAAAAAAGTCACACATGAAAAAGTTCTAAAAAATAATAATTTATATAATTGTGGTAATTTTGCAGGAAAATGTTCCTGCTGAACTTCTGGCATTCCTGCACGATATAAGTAAAATAGAAAAAAATGTTAGAAAGTAGATAAATAATTGTCAATATATACGAAATTGATCATGCGCAATACATAAACGTGGAAGAAGCAAATAAAAATTCCTGCTGTCGCTGTTCGTAGTAGGTCGAAGCCGATATCGGCAGCAGCCAATAGTCTAAGCGGAAACCCTTCATTCGATCGACGACGCGCGCCGGTGGGATTTCCAATAAAACCGATCGGTTGCGCGCGCGCTGCTGGAGAATTCCTGCAGTTGGAAGGGGCCGACTTGCACCGTCTCTTTCTCTCTTACTACTCATATAACTGGTATACAAACGCACACATTAAATACACACTCACCCACGCACACACACACACACACACACAGGTACTTGCAGCGAGAACTTGCTCGCTCGTACTCGCAGCAGGCGTCGCATCGCTGGCCCCACTCGCGGCAGCAGCAGCCGCCGCAGCAGGATGCTCGAGATGTGCGCGCCGATTGGTCGTCGCAGCGCGCCGAATCGATACATAGCCATTTCATTGCTATAGATGGGTACCTATAGGCGATATCCTACCAATAACCGGCATCGGCCGCGCCGCCAGCAGGCTCTGGAGTGCGCGAGCGAGTAAGTGCGACACCCAGCAGGAGCGGGCGGCTCGCTCGCTCCGCTGCAGTGCAGTACTTCTTTGGTTTTGGAATACATAGGCACACATAGGCACTATGTCGATATTGCCTGCTGGTTGTTCGTTTAGTATGTACATTTATTGGCAGCAATGGCCGCAGGAATGGGCATTGGCATACACTTCTCCTGCTGCTGCTGAAAATGTCAAGAGGTATACATGCATATATAAATGAATATCAGGATTTTTTAAAATAGAAATTATCCAATTTTGTAATATGTTATTTTGATAACATAGAATTGTATTACTTGAAATTATCATATTTTTGCCCTTTTTAGAATTATTTTATTTTTTGCGATTTTATCCTGTTACTTTAATTTGATATTTATAATATGTTATGTTATATGTTATGTTATATGTTATGTTATATGTTATGTTATTTGTTATGTTATGTGTTACGTTATATGTTATGCTATATGTTATATTATATATTATGTTATATTATATGTTATTTTAATGTTAAGTTCTATGTTATGTTTGAAATTATATTTTATGTTAATTTTGTTAGGTTAAGTTAACTTACGTTATGTTAGGTTAGGGGTTAGGAATAATTTGGTTAGGTCACGTAAGGTCCGAATAGATTAGGTTTTGCTAGGTCAGGTTAGGACATCTCAGATTAAGTCATAATAGTTTATGTTAGATTAAGTCTAAAATAAAATTATAGAAAAATGTATAAACATTCACTTGTCCTATATACATTGTATTAATTCCGAGGTCCTTGCACTTTTTACGAATCCTGCGGAGTGGTGCAGGAGTGCGCCTGCAAGATAATTTTAGATCTTTATTATCCGTGTGTTGCTGCGCGGAAAAGCCAAAGCTGGAGCTACTACAGTAAGGCTGGCTGGTTTTAAGGTTACGGCCAAGGCCGAGACACGTTTGTGACGACGTCGACGATGTCGGCGGTGGCAGTGGCGGCGTCCGTGGCAGTGGCAGGCGGCCCTGTGAGCCGCCGCAGGAACTGTGTACGGCTGCCGTTACCGACGCCGACGACGAGAGCCTGGGCCCATTACGAACGCATTAATGACTCCACGAAACGAGCGCACGCGAATATTACTACTTCCTCATTACGTACAACCTATACTACCGACTGCGATTTACACATAACCTCAGAAAATAACCTATAAAAGCCACAAACAAGCAAAAATTAGCAAGGTCTAACGTAAGACGTTCAACCGATATAGCTTTAACAGCAGGACAGTAAACAGGAAACGTGGAACCAATGTTTTGATAGTCATATGTTCTTATATGTATTGATTCATATGTATGTTAAAATACATGTTTATTATTTTGTTAAGAATGTTAACATATGTTAGAGGGTAGAAAGGCTGAGATGTGTTACTATCATAACATATATTTGCCTTTTTTGATATTTTTAGAATGTGAACATATTTTTATTATAGGTTTCAACACATGTTACCAACTTATCATAACCTAAAATAACAATTTTATGTAGATATAACAGATATAACATATGTTACTGAACAAAAAAATTAGCCCATGATACTGGCATAACATATATATGATATTTTTAATATTTTTTACCATGTGAACTTATATTTTATCGCAGGATTGAACATATGTTACAAATTTAACAAAACCGAAAACACAATGTCCATGGCAAGTCTCGTGGCAATAAAAGCAGGAAACGAGGGAAGCAAGTTTTCATAGTCGAATGATCATCTCTTAACCTATTTCTTGTTTATTATTATGTTAAGTATGTGAACATATGTTAACATATACAAGACAGAAAAATTAAGGCATTCATTACCTTCATCACATATTTTTGATATTTTTGATATATTTACCATGTAAATATGATTTTGAACAGAGGTTTCAATATGTATTTTGAACTTAACATGACCTAAATTAACTTATGGTAACCTAGCTTAACCCATGGTAACCTATATTAAGACAACCTAACTCATCTTAACTCTACCTAACCTCAACCTCAACCTAACCTAACCCGACCTAATCAAAACCAAATCCACCCTAACCCTATCTAACCCGACCCAACGTAACTCAACCTAAGTCAACATAACCTAACCTAACATATCTTAACCTAACTTAACATAACTTAACATAACCTGATTATTTTTATTCAAATATTCACACAATAATGTTAAATTTCAAGGTTAGGTTAGGTTAAATAGACATAGGTAAGGTTTGGTCAATTTCCAGCAGGAATTTTTTATAACTCTCCAGAGTTTATTATGTAATACATAGAGAATTCCCGGGACTTCGGGAGCTGCTGGGAGCCAAGAGAGCCGATATTGGTAAATGGTAAATGATCCAGTTTCGGGTAGCAGTAGGAGTAGCAGTAGGAAGTGCCGGGGGTGGCGGGAGGAGCAGGTCCTGCGCAGGATGCGGGGGGAAAAGGTCGCTGGCTGCACATAATGTGGCCGAGTGTATAGGTTCAGTGATCGGGCGCCGATCGGCAATGCCATCGTCGTCGTCGTCGTCGTCGGCATCGTGTCGGTTATGTACATCGGAGGCAGCCACCGCTACCGCCGCCAACTACATTGGCCGCAGCATTGGGGGGCGGGCGACACGCGCGCAGTCCTGGGAGTGCCATCCCGATCGGCTCCGATCGGCTATACCTTTCGATCGGGCGAATGGCTGAAGCCACGCCGCCACCCCTTCCGATCGTCCTCTATCGCATTTTTTTGCTTCGCCGCGCGCGCACCTCGACGGCGGCAGTGTGGCGGCGGTGGTTCGATATGCTCTCCATCTCTCTGCATCCTGAGTCTTTCGCTTTCGCCGAGGGCCCGCCGAGGTTCGAACGCGTCGAACGCTGCATCCTGGCGGCGGCAGAAGTGGAGGCGGTGGAGACGGCAGCGGAGGCAGAGGAGAGGAGGGGTGGTTGAATCGTGCGCCGTTCGGTTCGATTCGATTTACGTTACGGCGCGCCGCGCTGCGTATCGACTCGATGCCTCGCGCCGAACCACACCGCCGCCGCCTCTGCCGCCTCTCAATGAGAGTGGAACGTATATAGGCGACTCACCTAAGAGCAGCAGCAGCCGCTGCCGCGACCGTGCTGGCGGCCTATGTGATCGGGCGAGGCTATGTGATCGGCGCCGATCCTGCCAATAATTGCCGTTCGATCCAGCCCGAGCGCACTGCGGGGGGGCGGCGCGAATCAAACGATAGAATATCGGCTACACCCACAGGAATCGTAGGAATCGAACTCAACCACTCCTATTACATTGATTTTACATATATCTATCTTTATGTATATATGTACAATACTACTTACTATTCCTGCCATTCCTGCATAATCCTGCTATACCTCCAAATTCTTTTGAGACCTGCTAAATTCAGCAACTCCTATGAAATTGTATTATTAAAGGTTAATTATTTGAAAGAAAATTTTCGATATGAAAAAATTTTACGAAAGTATTAGAGTTAAAAAAAAAGATCGAAATGTATCGATACTTTTAAGAAATATTGAATTTTGGCATACTTTGTTGCAAAATATATACGTCCCCGAAAAAAGGTAGTTATTGTAGAGTAATTCCTGCTGAATCGATTTTACTGTCCTGCCAGGTTTATGTTATATATAGTATATTATATATCCTTTTCTCATGGGGGGCGGCAAGTGAGGAGGTGCATGTAGTACATCCGCACCCGTCTCGAGCCGCCTCTGCGCTAGAGAGAGCTGAAGTGGTGCGGTGGCCGCGTTGCCGTCGCCGTCGTCCTCTGCTCCGTGTCCGGGTCTATGCGGGGGCGGCGCAGGGAGGCGGCAGTGGCGGCGGCGGCGGAACGGACACCACTACAATCGAACACGCGACGAACGTCGAACGCTCGCGGTGCGGTGGGACGAGGCACATCACTCCGACGGCGGCCGGGTGCCGGCAAGAGCGGAGTGGCGGTGGCGGCTGTGTAGCGGTGTACGTGTGTGCCGCTTTTTACAAAAATAGGACGATTATCGATTTTCGGTTCGGTTCGCTTCTCTCTGCTGCACATGGCCCCGCAGTAGGAGGCGAAGAAGCGACGCGGGGGGCGGCGATGGCGAGGCTGGGTGAGGAAGAGTAGCCGCCCGATGCGGTTCGGCGTCCTTTTCGAAGAGGCGGCGATGGGCTATGGATCGGCAATGCGGGTGGGCGGTGTGCGGAGGCAGCAAGAGCACATGTATGTGTATGTGCAGCGGCGGTGGAGGCGGCAGGCGATGGCGACGGTGGCGGCGGAGGCGGCAGCCGGGGGGATATCGAACATTTTATATACGAATATGGGACTTATATATTGGCGACGTTCGGTTTTACGATGCTGGGACGCGAGCGGCGGCGAACGGCGAGGAGGGCGGCCGCGTAACCGCCTCCTTCTCGCATCGAACCGCCGCGCCGCCGTTCCCCCCTTTTCGCCATCGCCACCATCGCTCTCAAACACATCCATCGAAACCTTCCAATCCTTCCTGATGCGTCTGCCTCCGCCGCCACCGCCGCCGCCGCTACCATTGCGCTGCCGCCGGTTGCGCTTCTTTTCCTCTCGCTCGCATCCATCCCGGCAGCTGCCTCCAGGAGCAGGAGCGTGTTGCGCCGTGGAGCACCGATCGACCGATTTTACCAATAAATTACGAGCGTTTCGCGCGCAGCCACCTCTCCATCCTCACTCGCGGGGCGGCGTACAAAAAAGAAGGAAAAATCGCCGGGTCTCGCGCACCCCCTCCCACCCTTCCTCGCGTCGCGCACAATTCTGTCGTATTGCAGGAGGAAAACCGAAAAAAATGAAAACGAAGGAAACGTGTGGCGAAAATTTTTACATTTTTCCCCCGACTGATGAAAAACTGGTTTTCTCTCGTTTCTACCACTCTCTGCCACCCCCGCTACTAATTGATTATTCTAATTGACGTCCTGTAGTAACCAGATGCAGAGGAAATAAACGCCATAAATCAGACTGAAACCATTTTAATAATTAAATACTGTAAAAAGATGTTCTTTTGATGAGGAAATATTTCTCCGATAATAAACTTTCTCCCAAGAAAAATTTCCTCACACAAATTTTCTTTACAAACATTTTGTCTCAAAAATTGTCTTTTGAAAAATTTTGTACAAATGTTTTTAGTTTTCTGTGCGGAATTTCTGAAAAGTCTACAAAATTCTCTCTCTCAAATTTCTTCCTATTCTTCAAAACTTTTCTCCCATAAAAAAAATCGGAAAACATTTTCTCATAAACAATAATCAATCGTACAATTTTCTGAAAATTTGCCTTAAAGAAAATTTCATCAAGTCTCTTGGGAATGTTTCCTCACAAAGTGTTCCTGAATAGTTTTCTTTCTAAAAAAAAAGTTAGAAACTACTAACACACATTTCCCCACATGAGAGAAAGTCCTAGATTCCGAAATTTAAGTGCCCTGCAGTGTTCACTTCCCTATTAACACACTTCCTGCAGCGTCCTGCTCGAACTCCAACCACAGCTGCACGCACACGCATCCCCCTTCGATGCAAACCGCCACCGCTATCGCCGCCACCGTCGTCGCCACCAACATTGCCACTGCTATCCACTGCCACCCCTTGCATGTTACTACCCTGGCAGGCAATCATACCTTCTAATAATCGTTCGGAAACCAAAAGCCAAAAATTGAAATGGAAAAATGAAAAAAATGTTTCGGATAAACAGGATAACAAGTTGGATAATCAATGCAGAATGTACACTTGCTTCCGAAGGGTGCTAGTGTAAACAAAAACGCTCAATTACACTCCCTATTTTTTCCAATATCCTGTTATTATACAGACAAAAAAGTGTTTACTCAGTATTTAAGCCTTTAGTACGTAATAAAAACGCTTGGGGAATGAGGTTAACTTCGTTAAGGATAATTTGTGTTTATTTAACTGTCTTGTTTTGTTTAGAGGCAAATATTACGGAAAATTTGGGGGATAGCAAGTAAATCTTTGAAAGTACAGTTTAATAAATAATAGCTTTCTGTGTATAGAAAATTAGATAATTTAGAATTTGAAATATTACAAGTTATGTAACCGGAAAGTTTTTAAAAAGTTCATTTTTGAAACCCAACTTTGGTTCGCCAACTTCAACACCATATAACTGTTGATCTAAGAGTACTAGGACACGACGTGATATATTTTTGGAAAGTCAGAGAGTTGGTTATTATTTGATATGATTTTTTCCCAGTTTGCCTTTTAAACTATTCATTTGGGAGTAATTTAAAATTAAAATTTCAAAAATTATCTATGAATTTGACGAAATTCCTAAATAATTCAGTTGACTTGATTGTAACTTACGAACTATATGGTTCTTGGGCAATACACCACTGTAAAGCCACATTTAAAAAGGACATTTAAACTCAAAGTTTCTTCCAAATTTAGAAAAGAATTTAAATTGTAAGAGAAATTCTGTGAATAAATTTACAATTTTCTCCTAAGTGGAAGAAGATATTTACTTCGGCTAAACTGTATAGTAATCTGAATTAAATTTTAAATCTGAAGCTTACTATAAGTTACTTTTATTTTTATCTATACCTTGGGGTACAGTGCGTTAAACTTGCTATACTCATTTTGCCTATACTTTTTCGGAATTTGTGCATTAAGTTAAAAAACCTATAATTCTACAAATAATGTTTCAATTTTAAAATGTATTATATTTCTGTAAAGTACATGTAAATATCTACCATTTGCTATACTTTTGTGTTCATACCACCTTCAGTTAACTTTTAATAGGATTATTTATATAAAATGTTGAAATTCAGTCTGATCATTTTAGTAAAAAGTTATTTGCATTTCTATATTTTCATTCTCATCCGAACCGCCAGCACTGCTTGTATTTGTATTTATCCCCTCAATGTTTCGCAAGAAACTTCTGCTTTTGTGTTGTACGCGGCATCCTGCAAAATCCTGCGATTCCTGCGAGAATCATCCAGCGTGCACCGCAAAACGCGTCCATTCAATTCGGCATATTTTTGATATTTACAAATATTTCCCAAAACCCTTCATACGCCCGACGAGGATCAAAAACCTCAAATCTCCTCCTCATTTTCCTCTCTCCCTTCCGCCTCCTTACTCGCATTCTCCTCTTCCTGCTCCTTCCGGCCTGCTGCTCGTTATCGAGAGGGTCGAAACACAACCCTTTTGCGGTTTTGTACAAACATCAGCAGCAATCGAATACGGAAATACAAAGTATGCGCAAAAAACACGCCGAATTGCGCACGAGGAAACAAGTAGCTCTTATCCTGCTGTAATCCTCGGAGCGTCCTTGAGTGTTTGAGGAGTTTTCTCCTGCGGCGAAGCAGGAAACGGGCACAATTGTAAAATTTGCTTTTCTCGTTTCGGTTTTTCTTTTTGAGGCGCGGCAGATTTACGCCTTTCATTTCACTAGGACGCTAGGACGAAGGATTCGGGGACGTCATCCTGCGATTCTGTCGCCGCACGCACGTATATAAATAAAATATAATTCCTGCTGAGCGGGCGATAAATAACGCGTGTTGTGTGTTGCAAGATTTATAACTTATAAGAATTAGAGGCGGCTGCAGGACGGTGTTGCAGGGTGGCACGATAGCAGGGTGGCACAGCAGTGTGTGTTTCGCAGGAGTGGCGGCGACGAATAACCCTCCCACACTGTCGTTAGGTGTTTAGCGTGGAAGGAGGCGACGGTTCTTGGAGGTGGAGGCGCCGGGCGACACGTTTAGATATAGGTGACACCTTGTAAGTAGTCATATATTATACATAAGCGCACGGATAAGTTATAATAATTTTGAGCATCATGCGAAAACAGAGAATAGATAATCCTTGGGAAAGGTGCACACTTCTGGTTTTTGAAAAATTGAAATCTTGGAGTAGACATTCGTGAGATTAATTCAAAAGTATTTATTTGCATTATCATATAATTTTTAGTATAACTTTTAAACTTATTAATATATCTATTATATTCTACACTCATTTAAATTCCAATAAAACTATCGATCATTTAGTACAATATTTATGGTAATTGGTTTCCTATTTTTAAGAGAAGTTATTGGTCATCAAAATAGGAGCATGAAAATTGATACACTTTGACATTTTATTCTTTTCTTTCTGTGGTTTATGACCACACTCTATATGACACAAACGTGATTCATATATCAAAAGAGAGATATAATAATACTAGTTCTTAAATACGTCCCAAAAACTTATATTATGAGAAATCAGATAAATATAATATGAGAAATATGACTTAAAATATTCTTGAATATGTTATTTTCTCTAAAAACGTAAATTTCATACTAAATTGCATAGCAATGCTTATAATATACGAAAAAAAGTAAAAAATGATTACCAATGGAAAACGAACATGACAACATGCAATGCATTTTCCGCTCGAGGGTTTTCCTCATTAGACGCGTCGCGTCTCCTGTCTCGACTACTGACGTCCTCAAAACTCGCAACTCGAACGCAGGACTCGAACTCTAAGAGCATCCAACACAGTCGGCACTTAGGGCCGACAACTACACCCAACAAGGATATATCCTCCCTATACTCGTGCATCCTCCTACATCTTTCCCATATCAAGAAAGATGGAAAGAGACAAGGAAAGTCGAGAAAAAGACACAGGATCAACTATACAGCTATAGACAACGACCCAACTACACATATTGAAGGAAGGATATCTAAGGATAACGTCAAACGCAGGAATGGCATCAACTCTGCGATACGTCGAGGCTTTTCGAGGACATTCTAGCGCCATGATATGTGCACATTTTGCCATCCTGCGCAGCGCAATTTCCGCTGGATTCAATTTCCAATTTTTTAATTTCGTACACGAAAACAAATAAATTATATATTTGCCGAATGAATTCCGTCGGTTTCAAGGCACGAACTGGGGGAAGGAGGGGGTGGCTTGTGTGTGTGTGTGTGTGTGTGTGTATCCACCACGAGCAAAATCGTTATCCTTGATGCGTCCTCGTCGCACGCGCTGCATGGTTGAGATGCACAACTCTCGAACTGAAATAATTTATTTTCTGTTCCGGTCATTTAATATATCAGAGCGCTTGCTGCTGGCTGGGCTGCTGCTGCTGCTGGTGGCGGCGGTTGTCGGAGGCGGCAGCGGTGGCGGTGACGATGGGGGTTGAGGGTGGCAGGCGGCAGGGTCTCGTCCTGCGCCGTCGTTTCTATGTAAATATCGCAGCGCCCGCATTCCAAATCGGCATCGTTTGCTCTCGCTCGGCGCGGTGCAATCTTCGATTGTTGTGCCTCGTTCGCCGGCAAAAAACGGGCAAAAAAGCAGCAGAAAATGGGAAAAAGTGGCGGCAATCGGGAGCCAATAGCAGCGACTTTTACCCGGAAAAATGTTTGTATTGAAAAGCGCGAGCTGGAACACCAATTAGAATCGAAAATGTTGAATGTTGAAATTTTAACAAATTGGAACTGGATAAGCTTTGATTATTTAACTCTTATTCTTCACAAAATTAAAATGGTTAGATTTGGAAAATTTTAGCTTACAACTTTGGAAAGCCATTTAAATTT
>WSZQ02090534.1:0-13739 GCA_019419845.2 Weissflogia rhopalogaster | reverse complement strand
TACACCTTCACTCTTCATTCCTGTACACTCTCCCGCCTCGTAAGCATCCCCAGTCGAGCCTCCCTTCTTCTCTTCTCTTTTACTCTCGCGAACACCCTGGCGAGCTCCTCTCCCTTTTCTCCTAACCACCCCACGATCACATTCCCTTCCTCTCGTCCATTCCTGATTCATTCCCATGCATTTCCCTGCTAAATGCTCTCACGTATCCCACGCTCTCACGTAGCACACACTTTTTGAACTCGTCTCCCATCCAATCTTTCCATCCTCTCTCTTCCGAACCACACCTTGCACGTGCCAGAGTTACTTTTTCCGTCGCTCCCTTTCCTATGCAGCCAATATATTCCGGTCTCCTCGCCACAATTTGTACTGCCTGGTACCCTGGATTATAGGCGCTTCTCTGAATTCGGCTCTGCCTAATTTGCTCCTCCACTTCCCGGACTCTTACCCTCATTACCCCTTGTACCGATCCCGCATTCTCCCGTACCTGCCTCACCGCCATCTTCAATAACCCTTCCGCCTCATACATCCTTCTTATCTCTCGCCCCATGCATTCTCCCTAGCACTCGATCCTGTCAACCAGACCTGCCTCACCAACCGCTCTTCTCCCATTCTCACTAGTCTTTCCTCATACCTTACAACTCTACATTTAGACTCCAATACTACACTCATTCTTCCGGTTTCCTGAAGGACTACATAATTCGGTGTCGATCACTCTAACCTCATTAGATCCTTCAGGAACCATCCTTGAAAAGAAACCTCAAGTATTTGAACACCTCTACTTCTCGATGGCCTCTCCCTTCAAAAACAATTCTTGAAATTTTCTATATTTTTGTAATAAGCGAATGGCGATGGATAGGCCGAAATAGCTCAGTTGGGAGAGCGTTAGACTGAAGATCTAAAGGTCCCTGGTTCGATCCCTGGTTTCGGCACAAACTTTTAGAATAATATATTTATGCAATAAAACTAATAAAATATTTTTTGTTTGTTTTATTTTACCGAACATGGTGATTAGCTCTAATTAATCATATTAGAGGCTAATACAATTGATAAGAAGAAGAATTCACTTTACCAAGCATCCCCACCGAGAATCAAACCCAGGACCTCGTAAACAATAGTCATCGAATACCACTGCGCCAATTGTGTTTTTGTATAAATAATAAATAAAGCCAATTGTCATTTTAATTTCCGGGGAAATATAAAGCTCTGCTTATCCCAAGGAAACAAAGAAAGTATAGACAGACTTCGGGAATAGAGAATATTGAAACTGTGAGCTAGAACATCACCACTTATGCCAACATATGAATACATAGTCAAGGAATTCCTGAATAACATGTGAGTATCCCTTGTTAGTTTTTCTAATATGCTAAAAGGTAACGTCGTCAGTCGGCTTGTTATAAATATAGGGAAACCCGACTCTCCGGATTTTCGGGTTTGGCAATCTTCAATATCAAGCAGTAGTGAGGCGAACCCGCAACGGTTCCGGTACAAGAAACAGTATCAACCAGTAGTGGGACGCAACCTCGTCGATGCTGGTATCGGAACTCGATACTTTCAAGATCAGCTGATACTGGTATAGAAACTTTTACGGAAACCCAAGTTAAACCCTGGAAAGTAAAAGCCCGCTTTATGTTCTAAACAGCTAGTATATTCTAAACAGCTAGTATGTTCTAAACATACATCCAATTGAACATATTTCGTTAAACAACACTTTGGGGTCATGCGTTCCCACGTTATGCAGTAATAAACATTATGAACAACTAGTGCATTAGCGAAATAAAAATAATCTATTCTTGAAACCATACAGTTCGCGCTTATTGCGTCTTTCACGATGATTTTTATATGCACTCGCGAATCTCTCAACGAGCTCTAAATTAATAGCCAGGATGCATTGATCTTCCGACAGGCTCACAACGACAAGGTGGTAATTTAATAAATATTTATTCAACACACGTACAAAACTTACGACCCATCTTTCGCACCACGGTCGAACAAGAACAAGGTCGAGCCGAGGGCACGCACCACTCCAAAAGGGTACAAGTCCAAAAAGGGACGTTCAGTAGCGATGCGCAGTTGCCACTCGAGTCGTTATCTTGGCGCACAGGGTGCCAAATTCAAAAATTGATGGCGACCAGAAGTCAGCGCATCACAGCCCTGACTGAACACATACATTTGTGGCATTTCCCACCACATTTGGACATGCTTTAGATTTAGTATTTACACTTCTTCAACTACTTTTCTATACCTCTATTCCCACATTTGTTTCTCCAAAAGTCTCACTAACCGAATGTTTGTCCTAAGCCAACCCAAACTAACCATTGCATGTTCTTCTTTGACCCGCCAATATTTTCTACCTGGACTGACCTTTTTCTACACCCTAGGCTGCAATGTATTTTCTTTTTCTAGCGTCGGGACTTAGTCTGCTGCTTTTGTACCGTCAACATCTCTTCCATTACCTCGCGATTATCATTGTATTCTTTGTGGTGTGTTTGTAAACGTTTCGTATATATTTTGTAATAAACAGTGTATATATCATCAACACTCTATCACTCATCATCAACCGGCACCCTCAACATCCACACATTCCTTGATTATACATAAAATATTAGAAAACATTCACGCAAACAACACTATGTACGCCGGGGTGGATCTTTCTAGTCATATCAAATCCTTCAAGAACCAGGTCTGTACCCTTTCTAAGGTTTCCAATTAGGTATACACCATATTTTCACACCTTACATTAGCATAGATATCACACATACATCTCAAAGTTTTATTGCTACTTCCCAATTGTTACCTCGGCTACCCTATTCATTTTCCCATCTTCTCATAATCACTTTCCATTCACACCGAACTTTTGCTTGTATACACCCAAAATGCTCCTTCCATACCCCTGAAGAGCTAATGTGGAATCCCAAATATTTAAACACATTCACCTTTTCAAACTGCTCTACCATGTCTACCATAACTCCATGCCTTTCCGTCCCCAGGTTTTCTGTAGACCATCCATTTCTTTTTTCTCTCATTTATATCCAACTCTCTTTTGCTCATAAATCTCTCTTCTCTATCTCTATCTTTAGCTTCCAGGGCGATTTCATCCACATAGGTTAGCATCCAGATTTTTTTGTTTTCCTATAACTGCCCTGCCATCCAGTCCTAAATACCTCATCCAACTCGCTTAGGAATAGGTTACACAGGATGGAGTTCACAGACCATCCTTCTCTTCTCCGTTGTGAAGCTTGATTGCTTCAGACATTCGATCGTATACTCGAGCCACTGACTGCTTTCTTTATACCTCATATTCAACTATTGAACAATATCCTTATTCATACCTCAGATACACAATCACATTCAATTTTCCGTACAAGCGATCTTCATGTCTATCATCCGCGTTAGGCTGACAATCTGGTCTAGAGTCCCCCTTCCTTTTCGGAAACCTCCTTCAGACTCAAGTAGGATGTGTTTCCTCGCTACTTCCTCTCCCAATCGTTGCGAAGCCATTGTCATTATCACCTTGTATGTCGCTAGCGTGATTACTATGTCACGATAGTTGTTGGCAGCCTGTCTGTCGCCGCCCTTGTGTACTGGCACTATCATTCCGATGTTCATTGAGTCTGACGTACCCCTCTCCACTTATTGGCTTCCGTTAATGAACTGTTGGTCCCCTCCTCCGGCATCATTTGGAGTATCTCTGACTTCAGGCTCCATCAAATCCAGCTACTTTGCCCTTTCTAAGTATAGGTATCAGACAAAGATCAGAATACATAAAATAGTTTCTTATCCTGTTTTAATTGTAAAAATCTTCCATTGCAAATAAATTCATCTAAAAAAACTGAAGATCCTTCGATATTGTTTTTTGTCGATTTTATTGGAATATATAATCAGTGCCTACCTAGTGCAGCCTAGTGGTAGGATCTGCGCTTACCACGTAGGAGTACGGGGTTCGATTCCCCGAGATGGGCAATCCACCAGGTGAATATTATTCATCCACAACTTACCACAAACACTTACATTCAACACTAAAACATTCAACACCCAACATTCTACCCTCAACATTCAACACTCAACTACTACTACACAACAACTACAACACAACAAAAAATAACACAAATTGTAAACACAAATTGTAAACATACAAATATATGTACAAACACGGCGGAAAAACCTTAGGGTTGATAGCCATTAAAATATATACATTAATTTTTTTTATAATCAGTAATCATAAATGAATCATTTTATGAATCAAATTGCTATGAAAAACTATCATAATCAGGACGTTTATCTTTTTATTATACACTAAAAGTATATGTCACAATTATTTCTCCTTGAATAGCGTTCTGTTTATAAAAAAGTTTAATATTCTCATTATCTCATTATTTTAATGAAGCGTCGACAGTAAAAAAAAAATACCACCCGCATGTTGTAAATGTACATATTAGAAAAGTACACACTTTATCCAACTGTATATATCAAAACAGAGCATAAACACGTTTCCATACTGTTTTATCTACTTTCCAACATAATCATAATGAAATTAGGCCACAAGAATCTGGAATCGACTCCGATGTTGTCAGAAAACTGTAAAAATATAGCAGGTCACGATAGGTTACAGCAAAGGTTATAATCTAACCTCTAAAATCTCGGGGTTTTGCACTATTAACGCCATTCACACACTGCTTCCAAGCCTTGATGCAAGCAAGCCTGATGAAGAAATGATCGATAAATGTACGTGTAAGTATACCGTAAACAGTTGAAAGCACTTTACGTTCTCGTGTCGTATGTTCGTCGGGCTATGAATAAAAATCGCTCGGCGTTTGCATGGATTATGCATGGTTATAAAAAAATTATAACTAGTTTGCACGCTTTATGCAAATTACATATACCAAGATGAAAATTTACCGTTTCTTTAAAACTCTTGAATTTAGAACATCAATCTTCTTTAAATAGGTTAGGTTAACATTGTTCTAGTTTCGTTATGTCATGCTGAATCTTGTAAAATGACTTTAAATAACATTGGCATTTGTTAAAGCAGCGCGTGCCACCGAGTGACCCCTTTAGTAATTCTATGTGACCCACTTTAGATTAGGAAAGTCCCAATAGGGGAGTGTAATCAAACAGCTCTATGAAAAACCCACCTTATTGTGACCACAAACATATCAATGTATAATAACTTTGTGGTTGGTTTTAACTCTCATCCAAAAAGGTTGCCAACTTCTGTGTTAAACTATATTAAGGTCAACGTGCCGTGAAGTCAAGTTAGACCATTATTTTTGGTTAGATTACATGAGTTTAAGTAGCGGTAGATGTTTCCTTAAATAGCTTAGGTTCCATTAGGTAACACTTAACCTAATGGTTAGGTGTTAAGGTTAAGTTAATACATGGAATATGCTATGGCTATATGAAATATGGTGTAAATTACATTGGGATTTTTTGAAGCCGAGGTTGGCATCAAATGACCCGTGTGTCACCGAGTGATCCATTTACTTATTCCGAGTAATTGACTTTACGTTAAGTAAGCCACAATAGGGGACTATAATCAAAAAGCCGTTTCGATGAAGGAGCCACCTTCTAGCTACGACGGACATATCAGTTACTCAAGTGTGTCTTGAGTGTGTATTTGGCTTTGACCCACACTCAAAAAGATTACTAACCGATGTATTAAACTACATTAAGGTCACCGCTACATGAGGTAAATTATATGACTTTAAATTGGGATTGATAATGTTTTCTTAATCTGTGATTACTTAAACAGGTTACGTTTGATTAGGTTAAGTTTTGCAAGGTTATGTTAGCACGTTGACGCTGGCGCATACGCATTTCATGTGCCAGCGTAGGACGACGCTTTCTTATGCCAATCTGACCCTTCGTTTTTCACGCGAGCGCCCCTGGTTATTTAGGATAGCTAGGGCAACTGCATTTTTTGATTACTTGTCAATCAAATTGTGAATTCAAATTTCAACGAACGTAAAAGTTTTCAAATGAATCAAATATTTCAAATTTATATTTATTATATTTGTATAATAAATATAATAAGTATTATTGACTTATAATATTTAGACTTACAAAGGATTTTTTTTTCTGCCTAATTTCAATTTGTTTGATATTACATGACTTCAATTTATTCATTTTATACCAAAACAATGCAATTTGATTAAAAAAAATGCTCTCTGCAATTAGTTTTTATATGATAATTCGTAAAACATCACAAATTATCCTGACAGTTCAACAGCGCCTCTCATGTGGAAAGTGCTAACTAAACGGTGACAAAGAGCGAAACCAGTGGCCTAACAAAAAAAAAATCAATATTTCTTGACGCACCGCAATCCGTGCATCGCCGGTGGGACACGCCGCCCGATGGAGCGAAAATGCGTGACCCACCGGTGGGGCATGCCGGCGTCAACGTGTTAATACATGGAATAATGTATGACGGTATGGAATACGGTATACATTACATTAGGATTTCTGAAAGCAACGGTTGGCAACAGTTGATGATGATTTCCGAATCTGGGTTTGGATTTGGGTTTTCGATTAGGGAAGCCCCTGTAGGGCACTACAATCAAAGTACCAGACCCATAAAGATTACCAACCCGTATGTTAAACTATCTTAAGCTCAATGTTACGGGAGGTAAAGCTAGGCCGTTATTTGGTTTGGTTACATACGTTTAAGTTGGGTAAGATCAGAGGTTTCTAAACTGTTTATAGCTCACTTTCATTCACTTATAGCCCTCTCTTTAATACATTGTTATTTTGAGGTTCCCCCAGTCACAAATATTTTCTTCTGGCCTTTCGGTTTCATGGTAATGTAATGTCACCACAATTCACGCGTTCAGTAATTTTCCAAGGACAGATACAGTGCCGTTCAATTATATGGTGGAGCTATTAAGGGACTTATCGCAGGGTTATAGGAATAAAATAAGCCAACACGACTGTTTTTAAATGATTCCTGATTTCTCTGAGAGAATGTATTACCCATCACTTTCTTCTCCTAGCTATTGTAGGACTTATCGCACTTTTTAGGTTTAAAGATCATCCAGATCGAACATTTCTAGGTGCTTTTAATTCCTCCGAAGCATATATGGCCCCTCAATTTTTGTACTAGGTATGGAGGGATTTTTGGCGCTTATTTAGACATAAAATAAGACAGTATCAGCTTTTATGCCAGTGTTTATTCCGATGTAGTATGTGTTGCCCTTTAATTTCTTGTTTAAGATATTGAGGGACTTTCCGCGTTTTCATAGGTCTGAAAAACATTCAGGTCGATCGTCGTTTGGTGGTTCTGATTCCGCTGAAGCATGCGTTGCCCTTCATTACTTGCTGCAGCTAGTCCAGGACTTATCGCACTGTTTTGGGCATAAAATACACCAGCTCGAGCATTATTGTGATTCTTATTCCACTGAAGCATGTATTTCCCATCAATCGTAAACCTCGCGTCTCCCTAGCGACCCATAGAGGCCACCTTAGAAAGGCGTGCCTTCCAATTTTAAAACGTCTGGGCTAGATTATGTTTTTTAATCTGGGTTTGGTTACGTTCGATCAGGTCAAGTTTGGCTAGGTTAGGTTAATATATAGAACTCGTTATGTCGAGACAAGTTCTTTACTTTTTATAAAGAAATCTGATTCATGTTTTACATGCGTAAATATCAAAAAGCAGAACTGGGCTAGTTAAAATTAACCGTGCTTACTTACCCGACTCTCGTATATATGCTCTAAATTTGCCAGATGTATAGGAAAACGCATTATTGTGCTAAATTGGCAAAATATCAAGCTGTAACTCGCTTAACAGTTGAGAACTTGCCATTTCCGAATAGCTTTTTGCCATTGGACTATTTGTAGCTTTAATTTCAATGGACATGTGGGACATTTAGACAAATATCGTGTAATTTGGACGAGTACTAATGCATACTAATACGAATTTAAAGGTTGCGTGCTCTATGTTAATTAAACCAATTAATAGTCGAAAACTGCAGGTAATAAATTACATATTCATGGAAAATACAATCAATTGTTTGAATTTTCATGTATGCTGGCAATTTACTAATATGGTAATATCCAGGGCGAGATGTGAGGCTTCATGTAAACAGATATTTTAATATTTCATACGCATTTTTATTAAATTTAGCGGCGGCTTGCCGCGCTGTGGAGCTCGGTGCTCGTTAGATCACTGCAGTTAAGCAAAGTCGAACGTAGCTACGTGTTGGATGGGTGAGCAGGTGCAGGAATAAATAATTATTGAAATAATTCATGAAATCCTGAAATAATTTCATACAGAAACAATAAAATGACAGAAATACTCCATTATTTCTTTATGAATCCATTAAACCGAATTTAGAAAAAATGTGAACCACGGTAATAAGTTTAGTTTATTAAATATGTGCAAGATATAAAGAGTATATGTGTTGATTTGTAAGAAAACAACTGATAAATGCATGAAATATGTTATAAAACAAGGTATAATCGATATCTGTACAAAATTGATTAGAAAAATATTAATACCATGATAAAGTACATAAAAAGGGGAATAATTTGAAATATGTGACATATTGTTCGATTGCCGGATAAGGGTAAAAAATCCCTATTGAAGTTCAGATTCAAAATTTAATAAAATAGTTCATTTTAAAAACAGTAGAAAAGAGTTCTATCGTAATGGGATTGAAATAAGTTTGATTTCAAGAGGAAGTAGAGGAATTGGGGAGCATTTTGATGTTTGTTTTATCTTCATACCTTCATATTTAGTATGAAAAATCTTGAGCAAAAGAACTCCTCGAAAATTGCAAAACGTGCGCGAATGTATCATGGTTAAATACGGTCGTTTTTGAACACTGTGCTCCGTCCACGAACTCCTGATTTCGCGGTAAAAACGAAGGTTGGGAGATTCGCTTGCATGGTCCCCGGAAACAATCCATATGCACAAAAAAATTCAGAGACTATCAGTAGCGAAACCGGATTGGGCCGGGTGTAAGTTACTATTCCCTTACATCACTATGTGGTAGAAAAAGGTTGTTGAATAAATAAAAAAATATTTTTATTATTACACAAATCATTTTTTACCTTACTGTTAGTATATTTCAATGTATCCTGTAATTTATAAAAGGAAAATGCATTAATGAAATATAATTTGCATAATTGTAAGATTTGTTAAATCCTAAGAAGACAAATTATACAACTTTAATCCTATGAAAGCACCAATAATGTGTCTTTTCAAATCCATTTCCCAAAGATTTTAAGAAAAAAATCGTAAAAAAACAAGCACTATCATCACCGGTAACTATTTATTTTAATTATATTATTTCAAATAGACGAACCAGCTTTTACCAACTATAAAGCGTTAATATAGTATTTTCTACGCATTGTTATCAAAACTATTAAAATAGAATACCAGGAAAAGGGTTATTATTAATAGTATTTCTTGACATAATGTTAAATAGGTAAGCTAGATGATGATAAAGTAGGTTGAGTTAGGTTAATTTAAAGGACGCAGATTCATACAACTTTTACACAATGTGTATTACACAATGTATTTTTAAATTACAAACCAAAATTGATTTAGATTAAAATTGAAATAAAATAATCTTAACAATCATTTTCATTTGCTATTGAATTTGAAACTATAATTTCCAAAAAAAAAAGTTCTGTAAATTAACACAATTATTTTCCTATATTTTGTATGTCATTTCGAAATTTGACATGAAATGAACAATACTCGACAACAAAACCTTTGTTTTTGACCATTAATTTATTTTAAAAATATTGTAAAATGTACTGCACACTGAGTAAATACGTATTAGAGAAAAAGGAAATAAGTAGAGAAACCAAAATGAGAGTATACAAAGCAATATACAGGCCGGTACTAACATTCGGCTGTGAAACCTGGGTACTAAATGAAAGGCAAAGAAGTCGGCTGCGAGCAGTAGAGATGAAATATCTTAGACGGAGCTACGGGGTCACGAAAATGGACAAAATCAGAAGCACAATAATTAGGCAAGAACTCCAAATAAAGAGCATAGAAGAGTACATCGAAGAAAGGCAATTAGACTGGTGGGGGCACTTGCTCCGAATGCCCAGAGACAGGCAAACAAAGAAAATTTGGGAGGCAAGAATCCAGGGAAAAGGAAGACGTGATAGGCCCAGAAGAACTTGGGACGAGGAGATTGAAAGAATACTACATCACAGAAAGATAACAACAGCAACAGCGAAAGAAATGGCCAGAGATCGAAAGAAATGGAAGGAGTTTACAACTATGTAGCCAGCATACAACCCTACACCCGGCTCTTGGGCTCACCTTGATGGACTTTGGTTAGGCTAGAGTTTCGACACACTTTAAGGAACCCCAGTCAAGTAGTTACGTTTCTAAGTTGCAAAACACTTACATATAATTTAAACATAGCAACCGGACACCGATTCTACAGCACAAACGTAAAACCTTAGGATTGTTTTTCTAAACTTTATCAGCCAACGTATTAAAATATCTTACAATAAGTATTTTAGTGTATTAGCCTTTAATATGACTAATTACATTGAACAAGAATTATATAGAGCTAATGATCAAAGCAGTCGATGCTTGATAAATCAAACAAAAACAAATTTAGTAATAATAGTATCCTTGGTATTATGGTATAAGAGCTGATGATAAACTTCGTTAAGTTGTATTTTGATAAAGTAGGTTGACTTAAGTATTGTTAATTTATAGGTTGTGGATTTATATGAAATAAGGATATGATAAGATTTTATAAATTACAAACAATAATTGATTTAGGTTAAAATTATAACATAATAACCTTAACCTTCCATTTCACTTGGCATTTGATGCTCTAATTTCCAAGAAGGAAATGCATTAATGATCAGTAAATTACAACAATTGTTTACCTATAGTTTTGCATGTCATTTCAAAATTTGACATGAAATGAACTACACTCGCCTACAAAGCCTTTGTTTGTTCATTAATTTATAATAAACATTCATTAAACCCATGAATCGGTTTAAAAATATTTATAAAATATGCGAATTAAATAGAATTGTTAATAAAAAACTTACTCGAGGTGCTCGGTTGATCACAATAATTATTAGACGGAATCATAATAGGAAGACAACAGTAATCCTTGTTGCAGCACTCCAGGATTAGTGATTGAATGCAACATCAACGCGGAAAACGACTCAGCAACCATCAGCAAACCAGTTAGCAATAAACGAAACTACACAACACAACTAACGCGTTCTTAAAACTTTTTCCAAAACGTCACAATGTCTTTTATCATCTTTAGGAACTCGAGTTCTTGGATAAACGGCAATTATTTACGCTGCATCCAGCCGGTGTGCCGCTTTCGGCTGCACCAACGTGTGTTTAATTAACTTTAGGATTAATTAAGTTTGTCGTCGGCTTATTTAAGTTGATTGTTGTGCAACTCGACAAAGTTGCGATTTTCAGTGGGGCAGCGCATTTTTAGGTTACGATGGCAGCAGTTCGACGCGATGGTGGCGGCGGCGATAGTCTTGGCACACGGCTGCTGCGTGTGCCGTGCCGGCACGGCTGGTGGCGGTGACGGCAGCGGAGGCGGCGTGTGCGTATGCATGCGATGGGAACGGCGCGCGTCGACCGACTGGCGGCGCGCGTTCGTCGTCGCGCCCGCTATTATCGATCGCATTGGCGTCGAAATTCGCAGCTGCCTGCCGGCTCGGCTGGGCTTGCTGCGTGTGCCGCCTCCAAACATTTCATATACACACAGTCACCACATGCCGCCCAGCTCCGTCGCCAACGCCAACCTGCCACTACCACTGCCGCCGCCACCGTCAACCCTACAACCTGCCACCTTCATATCCTTATCCCCCGTCATCCTATGTTGATGTGCCAACATGGGGAAAATACTTACTGGGACAATTACCTAGCTAATAAGTGCAGACACTCGATGTGATGATATTAACAGCGATTGTCTTTGTTGGGTTTAATACGAAGTAGTATAGGCTGAAAACTAATTGGATTTGATTAAGAAAATAATGTTTATTAAAACATTAATAAATTAATTATTACTTGCCCTTGATCACATATTATGAAACATTAACAAGACGAGAACAATAAGAATAAGAAGAGTATAAATAGTAGGTTTCGCGGATGACGTAGCAATAATAACAAAACAACCTAAATATCCACAGGAGACACCAGAAGAAGACTAAGGTACTAGACTTATGTACCCATAAAAAGAAGAGAAAGTCCTCTAACAGGAGGAATGAATTCCAGGCAAACGGGTTAAGAAAATATACCTGAAAGAAATGCTTCACTACCAGTGCCGATGAGTATCAACCCTTATTCTAAGGGTACTTGTTCCGGTTAGTACTACGCCATCAACACTGTCACAAAAATGTCTTGGCACTTCGTTGCCCATTTTTCCGACGTAGCTAATTATCACGCCCAGGTATTTGTACTCTTTGAGTTGTTCTATTCACCAATTCGTATTTCGTAGTTATCGATGCCTCTCGCCGATATACACATTATTTTTATCTTCTTCTTGTTCATTTTTAATCCCGCTTTTCCTATCTCGTCATCCCTTTCGGCCATTTTCTTCTGTACGTCGTCGGAACTTTTGGCAATCAGTGCGATATCGTCGGCAAATGCTATAACCTTATACCTATTCTCTTCTCGAGGCGTGAAGTCAATTCTTCTCACTCTTTTCAGCTTTATAATCACTTAGCGGACGGGTAGTCCGGGGCTGTTTGCTTCAGGTGTAGTAACACCCTCTGTACTCTGTACAGTGGCGATCGTATTTAACCGCGGTAAAACAAAACCGTATCGCGTACTATTTTCCGGTCCAGAACAATGACTCTGTCCCACGTTTCTCTGTACTCTCTGGCATAATCTAATAAGCTTGGGGTTGACACCTTGTTCTTCCAAACATCTCCACATATTCTCTCCAGGTTCTTTATCAAATGCCCTTTCGATGTCTCTCAAAACCATTTGTTGTATTAACAACTTTATGGTAAATATATGGTCAATTATACTGCAATTTGGCCTGAATCCGCTTTGGTCATCGTGCAATTCCTTCTCTAGTTGTGCTCTTATTTTCTTTTTGGATCTACGAAAATTCACATCTGAAAATTTCACCGTCTTAAATTCACCACTAAGAAAAATCACAGTTCGTTAAATCACCACGAGTGTTGAGAACGGCGAGGCAAGTTTGAGCCCTTTTTTATATTTGTCACCAAATTATCTTTATTTAGTCTGGCATGGAAGAACTTTTGAGCTGTTTAGTTTCCTCCACATGTTTTTCACGTTTTTTGTAAGCCCTGAATCGTCAAGTGGTTAATAAAGAGAGCATAGGGACACAAGTCGCTTTTGGGGTAGGTTTAAGTGGATGCACGAAGCGTTTGGCGCTTTAAGCGTCGGGAAAGCATCTTATCACGGCCAAGCGTAACGGCTCATGCGTGCCCAGCTGCATGGGTGTAGCTACGAGCAAAGTGGCACCCTGTGGGCAGGAGAGAGTGAGACCGGCAGGGTGCGCCTCGAGGTATGATTGTGGGCGGTGTGCCCGGCTTGGTGTGCCGCTGTTGGAGGATGTTATCGGCCTTCTCCCGCTCAAAGTCGTGGGCGGAGGCGAGATCAAGATAAACTTTTTAAACGTTTTAAGAATTATGTTTAATAAAGTTAGTCACATTATTAGTCCCGAAACGTCTACTTCTCTCTTTAACATCTACAACAATTTACATCGGACGGGTAGTCCACGAATCCTGCTAAAAATAAAAGATTCGCGTTAATT